>CM076571.1:617607097-617891685 GCA_034641835.2 Pinus albicaulis | reverse complement strand
TATGTATGGTAGAGAATGCATTTCTGTACTTGTTGCTCACTTTGTCCCTTCTCACCATGTTTGCACAGTGCATTTCTCCCCAAAGGAGAATGAGTATTTTTGGGTTTCATGGTCCCTTTAGGGCCAATGTTTATGATGATATTAGCCCACCCATACATGAAATTGGGCAGGTGTACTGTTATTTTGTATATGTACAGCTGGTATACATTTATGCTTACTTCCACATGTTGGGAGAACATACATATTCAGCTTGTAACTTATTATAGGAACACTTGCCATATGACATTCTCAAGCAGCAGTTGGGAGAACTACGTAGCATCCACTAGAGAGACCATATGTATCATCCAAACTTGCACATAACCTTCAACCATTTTCTGATTTGGATGCCATGTGGTGATGATGTGCCATTCATCTTGAATGGAATGGTTTGGGTTGGCATGACTCATGATCTTGGAGGAAGAGTCTTTGGAGGCTCAGTATTCTTCTTGCCATTTGAGGGCAATCATGTTTCAGCCCAATATCAGCATACCCTCTACACTTATTATGAGTAGAGAGGAGGAAAGTGCGGGATAGGCCCTCTTGCCTATCATGTTCACTTATTCAGCCCACCTTCTTTTCAGGAGCACAAGGTGGAAGAGACTTTTCATGAGTTACCATGTTGGAAGGTGACTCACTTCATTTGGATGATTGAATGGACGAGTGAGGCACTCATTCACCATGTTGATCATCACTCCTACTTGTGGAGGCCATGAGGCATACAACATGTTTCCATTCACACCTTTCGCCTTTGATTGATGCAGACACTTTGGTTATGCACACTTGGGGAGGAGCATTGGATGACAGTTTATTTACAGATTCTCCTGATGCAGTGATGGAGGCTATTGATGGAGGTCACATGAGGAGGAGAAGAGATATTTTTCTCTCCTTATGCATTTTCTTGAGGACAAGCAAAGATTTTTGAGGGGAGGATTGTAATGTCCCAAATTTTTAGCTTCCAAGCAAAATGGGACATTAGAGTTAGCAGTAGCTATAGCCGACAAATAAATGGGTAGAAAAGCCCATAAGTCTCCTAAGAAGGATAAAACACTCCAAGTGTGAAGGGAGACATTATTTCAAGCCTAATAAAACACTTCTATGTGTGAACAAGGACAAAATGCAGCTACTTTGACTTGGTCAACTACGCAGTCTTGGAGGAGAAGAAACCCTAGGAAGAATAACACCATTTTGGAGGGAAGTGCATATTTTGAATGAGGAGACCTAATTGGGTGGGCCCAAGAGAAGAAAACTCGTATTCTATATGAGGGAGAGGATGAGGGCATTGTTCTCTATGCTTTAGATCATTATTCATGTCTCTCTAGACATTTGCTTACTCTTGCTGTTCAGCAGAGTAGCAGTGCGATTTAGCACTTGGGTGTTCCCGTGAGGGAATCCCACCTCTTCCTTTGAAGAGCCTCATTGGGAGAGCTTGAATTCATCATTCCACATAATTTTTTTAGGCCAAGCTTCAGCCATCTTCATCAGCGCAGTATCTGCAGCAGATATTGTGCAGTGTAGCTGGGTGCAGCAGTGGAAGGGATTGATATCCCACTTTCTGAGCTAGTCCTTGTTGGAGGGAGATTTCCTTTCATCCAGAGATCTGTTTGGAGGGTCTTGGAGCAGATTTCAGATCATTGGTATCAGAACACTCACTTCTCAGAGTTTCCAACGCAGTTGTAGCTGGGAACTGTGTTATTTTGGGAGGCAGATTTCATTGCAGGGTTTGGTGGCTTCTTTGTGGTTTTTCCTTGTGATTGAGAGGTTGATTCTCTCATGGGAGGAAGCCTTGAAGGATATGCATAATATCAGATTTATATCAGCCTCTTATACTCTCATGCTTCATGTTGCAGTGAGTATTCAGAGATTTCTGAATATTACATTTTGTAATTAGAGTGTTTGACAAGAAACCCTTGCCGGGTTGTCTTGTTTTTTGTATAAGGAGGCTAGATCTCATTCCCTGAGAATTTTTGATTAATATATAAGTAGATCTATTGTTATCTGATCATTTCATGTGTAAACCCTCTCTTATACTACGCAGTCCCTTGAGCAGCTACTCCAACATTTTGCAGTATTGGGGTTTTTCACTAGTTTTGGCTACACTAGTGTGGGAGGCCTGTTTAGCCCACCTAGTTTGATTTGTTTCAGCTCTATTATTGGATTTATATTTTTTATTTCTGTATCTATGGGATCCAAGAGTTCATTTTAGTATTTTATTGCATGCATGGCTGGAAATGCGTTTTTGCTTCTAGCTTCCTGAGTTTTCCCAAGGAGGAATATTTACATAGCTATAGACAGAGTCTGAGAAGGGGCTAGCTAGCCTTCAGATCTCATCCTCTTTTTAGAGGTGAAACATCTGGTAAATTCCCACTCAGTCCATCTCTGAAATATCCTTGTTCATATTTCCGACAAAGGAACACTTCAGTGGAGAAAAATTCTGGTGATATCCATTTCGGGACATTACAGAATTCCAAGCTATAAATCAAAAGATAGATACAAATATCAATGATTGCAAATTAAAATTCAACAAGCAACTGAAAATATGGTAGACTTAGCACAATTCAAAGAGGAAGTTGTTAACGTCAATCGACAATTCCTCCATGAATAGGAGCTATGCTATGATAAATTGTGCTTAATGGAAGTTCGGGAGAAACTAGCTAATTCATTCTTCAATGAAATGATTTATATGGAAGCTGAGTATGATGAAGTAAAGAATAAATTGTCTGAGCTCTTGTCCTGGTGGAACGATCAAAAAATACATCTCCCTGGCCTACCAAAAATCAATGCAATGCAAAGGAAAGCAATTCTTAAAGCTAGGAAACCTAGTTTGTGCTTTTCTAAAGAATTAATCATGGTAGCTCAACAAGCTTGTATTACATTATCCATTATACAGTTCATAAAGGAGATAGAATTAGAACTAAAAGCTACAAAGGATAAATTACCAAAAGCATAAGTTCTGAAAAAGAAGACATGTGAAAACATAATGGAATATCATAGTAAAATTGAGCAAATGTTGAAGGTTGATCTAGATTCAATCTAGAAGTACATGGTCAAACCCCAGATTTATTTCAAAATGACCAAGTTATTAAATGACAATATTACTGATGAGCTTCGAGCCATTGAAGCACATGTTTATAGCTATCGAGTCAACATTTGGTTTAACTCTCCTTCAAAGCTCTTAGATCTTCTGGAAATCTATTCTCATTGGCAGTCAACCAATAACACCTCTATGGAAGTTTCTCCAACTGTTTGAATATTTATTTTTATTGTGCATCCAAACAAACTCTCATTTTTCCAAATTTACTTATTATTGTTGAGAAAATTAAGGAGGAAGACTTTATACTTTAGTTTTTCTAATATTATTTAAAATGTACTATGGTCCCCTATTTGGGGTTCTGATTTTGAGAAAGAAAGTTACTTTGCAGTACTATATCATTATTTTCTTAATATATTTTCCAAACCATTGTGATTTCATGTTTCAATAAGGAAAACCATATATCGCACTATTTCTCTTTTTTGTTTTCCTATTATGTTATTGAAATCGTTAAATTAATTTTATGTTTATTAGTGAATGATTCGATTGCTCACTATTGATTTGTTATATTTGTTCATATTAAGACATCAAAATTCAAAATTGTATGTGATTGTTGAAAACGAAATCAATTCATTTAACTATTTAAATAATTTCTATTTTCTTTTACAGTCAAATGATGTCAATAAATAAAGTAGTGACCTATATCTCTTGTTTTTTGCTATCTTTTTCCTTTTCACATACACAAGGTCCTGGGAAATTTATATTTATAAGTAAATATAGCAATTTAGCATTATTGAGTGGTTTCATTTTATTAGATAAATCATTAAATTATTTATATTTCCTTCCTTTCATACATTTAATTTAATACACACAATAATCCTCCATTCGTTGTAGTAAAATCTCAAAGTAGTAACCATGCCCATTTAACCTGTCAAAATCGCCATACCAAATGGAAAAGAGTCTAATTGGAGCTATGACTAGGTGATTTCCTAAATGTTGATATGGAAAATTCTGGTCATCAACACCTCCTTAGGACCTCAACTAACAAATAAAAGATAAAAGGTGTCATTGGGTAGCGTCTTCTTGATTCTCCTGATGGAAAGAAGAATTTAGATGTTGATCTATTTATTAGAACACCATAAGAAGTTGAAAATCATCTTATTATCCATTTTATCATATGTAAATTTATTACATTGTGTATTGACATTAGTCTCACACACAACCAAATTATCAGTTAGGGACCATGGTTGGAATTTTTTGGCTTTTCATAGAGTGAAAACCCTCTTGAGCCACTCATACCACACCATGGGTCTATTTTGTGAAAGAATACAAAATATTCTTGTGAGATAATTTTCAGAAATACCTTCTTGAGTCTTATTGTGACAACCCTGATTACTTTTCCCATTCATTGTAAATTTATTTAAATAAAAATGGGTTGAGTTTAGGGACATAGATTCCAGATTTGAGGAGGGGGGAATTTCTTGGGGATGTTGTTGTGTTTGATGGAATCCATGGAGGCTGACATGTGTGCACAAGATACTAGTGGAAATAATATTAGCTATAATAAGACAAGGAGCATGCCCCTGGGTAACATAATGCATGACAACAGGACCTACAGGAATTTGGCCACGCAACAGGGAACCAGTTTGTGATTGGGCGCACGGAGAATTGTTGACCACCTTTGATAATCGACATTAAATCCAACAGAAAATGGAGTAGTTGACATGATTCGATGGGTTGGAGAAATCCTAGCCAAACAGGGATAACGACTTAGGGAAATATGTAATAATGCGTCCTGGAGGAGAGAGCTAGCATAAAAAACAAGGGAGAACACAAAGAGTAGTGTAGAGGGGAGGCATGGGAGTTCCCGAGTGAGGGAGAGTTGGCAGTTTTTCTAAGGAATATATGAGTTGAAGCACAGGAGCATCAAAACAGAGGAAAGAAAGGATCATGTAAAAGAAATTGGGAACACACAGAAAGATTGGGGAAGACTCTGTCGAAAGGCAAAAGGATGATAGACAATGTTGAAGAAAAGGAAGGGAAGTTTGAGAGAGACCTGGTTCGTAGAAAGATGACATAGAGATATTTTGGAGGAAGGGAATTTTGACTGAGGAAGTAGGTGCTGGAGCGCAACAAAGTTCCACCATAACCTGCATAATTTTTGACATGCATTATGGACACAAACAATGTCGAGGAAATTCTTGAGGAGTCAAGCAAGTCGAGACTCTGTGGACACCATCTGGAGGGTAGTAGAAACTTGAAAGAGGCACAAAGGTATCTACCTAGTGAGAGAAGGAGCTAAGTATGTGAGATCAAAGGAAGCAGTGAATAATTTTCCTTATGACATCAAAAATAGGAGCCAACAAATTCATACATAGATGTTGGTGGAAATTGATAGATTGTTGAAAGTTCATGGGTAGAGATTAAGTTTGACCAAGCCTTGGGTGACTCTTTCATAGTCAACACCATTGGTTAAATCACTTGAGAAAGTTCCCCTCTAGGCTCTGGAATCTGGATCGAGAGTGATTGGGATGCAAGAGAGATCACAATGCAACCCAGTCTAAGGTTGGGTGGAGATTTGTTGTATCAGACTTAGTTTCCCAGTTTATACTCCCATATAAGTATTTATCCTTTTTCTGACATATGCCATGAATTTTTTGTTAAGTTTAATGGTATGATGTTTTGCTACAACCCACATGAGGCTCCTACCTCAACAGGATACAACATGTTCTTTATCAAGTTTCAAATTGAAAAGAGACTGGAATCACCCAATCACAATACCAAGTCAAGTGTTATGGTTACCTCATATAAATTTCTACTTCCAAGTCTGTTGCACACCTTCTCTACTTCTCTTCTACAATTATGTTTTTTGTTGTTGTTTCTCATGGAAACTCTCATACAAACTACTTAACTCCAAAAAATCCCATTTTCCATTCTACAATGTATATTTTATAAACATGTCTTATTGGTTGTCTGTATTCACTGTAGGAATATGAAATGAAGCGTTGTCTCTTGGTCTTCTAAAACTCTTCACTACTTATCTCTTCATTTTAAAATATGCAAAGCTAAAATTTATAATATAAAATAGAGCTAAAATAATATAGCTCAACAATAATGATTATAAGAGACAAATCATATTTGTATTAAGTACATTTTCCAACCTTGTTCCATACAATTTTCTTGTTTAATGAAAGCATATGTTTTCCAGCTTGTGTCTCAATATATCATGTCTAATTTTTCATCAATGACGACCAATAAACATATTAACTTAACAATGTTCAACCTTCACATTGACTATCATACCATTTTCACTTCACATCACTTTCAACCTTTTCATTCCAAGAAATATTGCAACAATGAAAATCAACATAAATTAATCAACACCAAACAATCAGACCAATGACATCAAGTTTTCTTAACATGACCATTTGACATTAATGCCAACCTTACCAACATTGTCCCCCTTTGGCATTGATGCCAACACAACTATTCCTTCGGTCTCCACACATAAGCTTACCTCCCCCTTTGTCATCAATGGCAAGAGTTGATAGTGACCAAGCATTTTGTTGTTCAAGTCACCTGAATCTCTTTTTGTTGAAGGGAATAATGAATAATGAATAACCTTTCTAGAAATGTCCCTCAAAAGTAAAATATCCACTTGATTTGTACTGCTCACAAAAATGCAATGTCACAAACCTTTTGGCATCTATCCTTATTTATTGTTTCAAGCATGCTGCTTATTACTTATTATTGCATCTAGACATTGTCAATGGTATTATTGTTCATGAGAAATCCTTACACCATATATCAACACATAAGGTATTTATAGATACCAGGTGGATCTTTTCATCCTTCTTTTCTATGATATGCCCTTTGATGAATTGGGGCATAGAACCCTGAAATTTTATTTAGAAGCTGTGACATAGACATTCACTATTGTAGGCTTGGAATTGTGACCAAATTTCAATAAAAAACAATGGCAGAATCACTATATATATATGAACACTATCTACACAATGAATCTACTCCAAAGAATACAAAAAAAACATGAATTGCTTGAAGTTCTCAATTCTCAGATATCAAAATTATTGAAAAAAACCTTAGCTCTCTTTTTAGTGTTAAAATTTTATATACACACTGCTTTGAAGTTCTCAATTCTCTGATATTATGACGGCCCATGTATGCACCTCATATTCATTATTCATTTGTATGAAAAACAACACCATATTTCCAAATAACTATGGACATATTTAATAAAATTTTGATTTAAAAATTGTATGAACAATTTTTTTTTTATTTTTTACTTTGAAATTGTAGGGATTAAAAAAAAACATGAATTTTTTTTTAACTAATCAAGTTTATCCAAACAAATATTGAATGACCAAGCTTAAAAAATCAAAATATGATTAACGATTATGTCCATTGCAACTATTTTAAACCTTTAACAACAATACTAAGATTAACATTTAAACCTGTAACAACAATACTAAGATTAATAGTTAATACCATCAACATTGAGAAGAACAGAAAATATGAAGATCTAATTCAAAATTAGACCATATATATTCTATTGGATACTTGGAGTCCAATGATCAACCAACATAAAACTGCATATCTCACTCATGTTGTAATACCAATTTTCCTATACTGCCAACAAGCCTTTTTGGTTTCAATTTTCTTCCATGCTTGCATGCTCTGGAATATCATCCTCTGTATTATGAACACCACTGTGTTCCTGCTTTTTGACTTTAACGATGCTGAAATCAATTTGTCCATCTCCCATGATCTCCTTGTCTTTTTTATTCTCATCCTTCTTAAATATATTGCTCGATCTCTGGATCTAATCAATCATGGTGCCAATAGAGGAAAATGGGTTGTGTTAGTAGTATATAGCATTTTTAATAACAAAATTCAAGTTAGATCTAAGAATTTTGTGATTCATAATTTAGATAAATATATTTTGAATTAATTATATCATTAAAATTTGATCTACATCAACATTAAATTCATTTATAAAAACATCACAAATAGAAAAAAACTAAGGCTAATTTTGAATTAATATTCTGACCTCAGATCGAAGTTTTTTGTTCTCTTCCAGGAGAGCGTGATAATGAACCTTGAGGGATTCATAGTTATGTTTGAGAAAGCCAAAGTCTTTCTCTATCTATGTGGTTTTCCATTTGGATCTTCTGTTGGCACGAGGTTCATAGTTAGGACATGATGAGCAAAAGTAGTTCAAAATAAACTAATACAAATCTTAAACTCCCTTAGATTGCCTGTGGATAGTTGTTGAAGCCGTTGATTATGCAAGGGAGAGGTCAAAGGTTCAAATGTCATGGAAATCTCTGCTTCGATGTTAAAGTGGGTCATTTACTGTGTTAATGCAAACTTAGATTCAAAGCTCTCCGCCCATAATCAATAACAGTTATCTATTAAAACTATATGAAAAAACATAAAATGAAACTCCCAACGGATCAATCAAACAAAACTATTGATTAAAACTATATGAAAAAACAAAAATAAGCACCAAAAAAGGAAGAAGAAAGAAAGAAGAAAGATCCCGCCAAGGATTTATCACAACACTGTTAAAAATTAGCACACAACTTAGCAGATATAAATAAAGGGAAAATGGATTTAATCCCCATTGTTGAAACTAAAACCGTTTTAACAGATACCCAAGCACATGAAATTGAATTAATACCCCACAAGAAGCACATAATTGAACTTAAGTGCTATCCTGATGCTTCAAAAGAGCATTTTTAAAAATGCGAATATGGGCAAAAGAGATTCGTTTTGAAAACCAACCTGCATATTGCATTTGACTAGATCCAGAGGGGTTAAGCCCATGTTGGTGAGACTATAGCTGAGAATGCCTACCATGGTGCAGGCTGCATAGAAGGTTCTTTTCTACTAAATTTACTATTTCTTACTAAATATTAATTACTATTTAGCGAATTCGTTTCTAAATTTCAGTAATATTTATTCAGTAAAATCTTAAAATTTAAATTTAATAAAAGCCTTAAAAATGTGTGTACACGTGTCATTTGGAGAGAAGAAAGGTAGATGAAAAGGAAATTTACTATTTAGTAACAAATTTCGCTTCCGTAAAAGAAAATTTCCTGCTACTATTTTTCTTTCCTACTAAATTTACTATTTCCTACTAAATAATAATTACTATTTAGCGAATTGGTTTCTAAATTTCAGTAAAATTCATTTAGTAAAATCTTAAAATTTAAATTTAATAAAAACTTAAAAAATATGTGTACACGTGTCATTTGGAGAGAAGAAAGATAGACGAAAAAACAAGTGTATTGATTCAAAAGAGAAGGCCTATCGGCCTAATTGAAGCTGGAATATATTAACATTGAGACTTATATATTAACGCTAGAGCATATATATTAAACACATATATGTGTCATTGATATTGAAGAAGCTGTCCAATGAGCTATATAAAAGAGGCCAACAATATTAAACATACGTGCCAACCATATTGAAGAGGCTACAAAAATATATAAAAGGCTCCAACGATATATCCAACGATATATGAAAAGGTGCCAATAATATATGAAAATGAATTGCAAACTATATGAACAGACTGCAATGTATTAAAACCATTTCACCGTCAAAACTTGTCACAATTAAATTAATGGCATAGAAAATTTCAGCTCTTGACACATGAATCACTTCACTTCACCTTCTCGGAATGCCCACATCACACTTCGGTTGCACGAAAACACTATTCTAAATGGAGGCACGAATATGAACACATTTATGTTGGGTGAGTAAGATTGACATCTGAGAAATGAACAAATTTAGGATGAGCTAGAATGCGTCCTTGGATTTGTTGGAAATTAATCTCAACCACCACAGTAAATGAATTGGTAGAAACCATACCTCAGTTAGTGTTTTGCAGGTTGCGGATTGCGTGTGCAAAGAAGGGAAAATTCTGAGCAAAGGACAATTACCCATTCCGCAAAAGATTAAATAATTAAACTCAAATAGAATTTAATGCATGGTTAGTAAATGTGCATGGGAAAATATTTAATCCGCAAGTTTTGTTTAGTTCAAGCAAGTTCTGTAATGTTCAGAAAATGATGTCTGCCCATAATATGTATTAAATTGTGTCTGTCACGAATTAAATGTATTAGATATATATGGTTAGATTTTACATGTAATTTTTAATATAGAGCAAGTGAGGTAGAGAGAGTGTTGTGTAGTGTGGTGGATGTAAGTCTGGAAAGACAAGTGGAGAAAATCGTGGAGCGAATTTTGGTGGGTGCGTGAAAACAATCTTTATTGTGTGTTACTCCGCAACCCTGGTGAATGTAAATCCAAGTAAGAAGTCTTGTTTTACTTGTGAAGGAGCCGCAGCCTCCATATGTTAATGTATTTCATGTGTTGAAGTTTTAATATAAAGTTTGGTTAGTTGCAATATAGCTCTGGAATTTTTAGGTATGTGTTTTACTGCAACACTCTGTTTTACTCTATTTCACCGTGAGTAAAATTAGTTGATTATATTTGCTCCTCTCTATAGTTGTGATTTTAATATCCGCCACTCTGTATTGAAAAGAGGATTCATATGATTTGATTTCCACAACTATATGGTATGGATGAAGTGAATTTCGCAACTCTATGTTAACTTCAGTAAATGTGCTGTCTTGGTTAAAGTAATTTCCACGACTCTATGTGAACTCCGTGTGTTGAGGGAAAATCATTTTTTTCCATGTGTCTTTAAAATTTTCAACATGGTATCGGAGCGGGTTTAAAATCTCAGTAAAATTTTTGTGGAATGTATTCTCCAGCAGTGAGAAAGTTTTCACACAGTGAGAAAAGTTTTACACAGTGAGAAAGTTGTTTACACAGTGAAAATGGAAGTAACAAGCACAAGCTTGAATAATCCACTAATACCACAGTTTAATGGAAAAAATTATGATTATTGGGCCATTACAATGAGAGCCCTATTTGCTTCACAAGATATATGGGAGCTGGTGGAACAGGGTTTCCAAGAACCAGCAGATGCAATAACATTAGCTGTTTTGACAACAACAAAAAGAGACTTGTTGAGAGATAATAAGAAGAAGGAATCCAAAGCCCTCTTCTATCTCTTTCAAGCAGTGCATGAGAGTATATTCCCAAGGATTGCAGTAGTAACAAGGTCTAAGGAGGCGTGGGATATTCTCAAGACAACCTATCAAGGCATGGAGAAAGTGAAGACAACAAAGCTACAAATGATGAGGAGAGACTTTGAAACTCTCTGTATGAAAGAGTTTGATAACATAGACTCATTATTCACACATGTGATTGGGTTGGTTACCCAGATAAGGTCTCATGGAGAGACACTTGAGGAAAGAAGAATAGTGGAGAAAATCTTGAGAAGTCTACCCTCAAGATTTGATGCCATAGTAGTGGCCATAGAAGAGACAAAGGATCTCTCACAGTTTTCAGTGGATGAACTTCATGCACCACTGATTTCTCATGATCACAGACTGAATAGAGCAACAAAATACTCATTGGAGAATGCATTCAAGACACAAATGTCTTTTGGTCAAGGTAGAGGTCAAGGAAGATCAAAATACAGAGGAAGAGGAAGAAGCCCACAGAGAGGTGGAAGAAACAACCTTGCAAGCACAAGTGGAAGGGGCAGCAATCAGAATCAAAGTGAAGGCTCAAGCCAGATTCAAGCACATGGACAAAGGTATGACAAATCCCAAGTCCAATGTCATTATTGTAAAAAGTATGGCCATTATGCCAATGAATGTAGAAAGAAACAAAATGACATGAATAATAGGAAAAATGCAATTTTTTCAAAAGAAAATAAGAACCAGAGTAATGTGCTTATAACAGGTAATGTAGAACAAGAAAAAAATGATGATGTATGGTTCTTAGACTCGGGTTGTAGTAACCACATGACTGGGAACATAGAAATGTTTGAAAATCTTGATGAGAATGTGAAGTCTGAAGTGACAACAGGGACTAATAGTAAAGTCTCTGTCATGGGAAAAGGAAGAGTGTCAATATTGACAAGGAAGGGAGAAAAAGAAATTTGTGCCAGATGTATATTATGTACCTAGTCTGAAATGTAACCTTCTAAGCATTGGACAACTCATGAACAAGGGCTACAATGTGTTTTTTAAGAATGATGTGTGTACTATCATGGACATACCTCCAAGTAAAAGGGTCATTGCATAAGTGCACATGCAAAGGATAGGATGTTTCCTCTCAAGCTCAGAACAGAATTGAAGGAAGGAGGTGTGGTAGCAGTAATCACATAAGAGGTATTTCAAGAAGAAGTGAAAGACGAAAACTGGTTATAGAACTTGAGATTTGGACATCTCAATTTTGGAGGTTTGAACCTCTTGCATAGAAAAGGCATGGTAAAGGGATTACCACTCATAGAAAAACCAGACAACCTATGTGAAGGATGCATCTTGGGAAAACAACATAGCGAAGCATTCCCAACAGGGAAGAGTATAAGGGCAAAGGCACCCTTAGAGATTGTCCACTCAGATTTGTGTGGACCAATGCAAACACCATATTTAGTTGGCAGCCATTATGTTTTGACATTCATAGATGATTACACCAGAAATACATGGGTGTATTTTTTGAAACAAAAGAGTGAAGTGTTTGAAAAATTCTACCACTTCAAAGCTCTTGTCGAGAAGCAGAGTGGGCAATACATCAAAGTGTTGAGAACAGACAGAGGTGGAGAATATATCTCCAAAGATTTCCTACATTTCTGTAGGGAGAATGGCATACATAAGAAGTTTACCACAAGGTACACACTACAAAAAAATGGTGTTGCAGAAAGGAAGAATAGGACCATCATGGACATGGTCAGAATTATGTTGAAGGAAAAACATTTGCCAAATGAGTATTGGGTTGAAGCTGTCAATTGTGCAACGTATATTTTGAATAGATGCCCAACCAAAGCTGTTATGAACAAAGTTCCGAAAGAAGCATGGAGTGGAACAAAAAATTTTGTCACTCACATGAAAGCATTTGGATGTGTGGCTTATGCACATGTCCTAGATCAACTAAGGAAGAAGTTGGACAACAAGGGGGAGAAGTGTATCTTTGTTGCATACAGTGATGAGTCCAAGGCATACAAACTCTATAATCCATCGACCAAGAAGGTTATAATCAACATAGATGTGCAATTCATTGAAGAAGAAGCTTGGGATGAAAGCTTAGAGAAAACAATGAACGTGAAGACATGTGTGTCTCATGAAGAGCAAGAGGAATGCATAGTAGAAAATAATTCCTCCACGGTGGTTCCTCCTCCACCTACTCAAGAATAACAGAGCACACCACAAGCTGGAAATAGAACAACCTTTAGAAATCAATGAAGTGCTTCTCCAAGCACACCATAGGGATCAGAAACTCCCTCGAGTTCAAGTGGAACTCCAAGCACACCAAGAAGACCAAATTTTATAAATATAAGTGAAATATATTAGCAAGATGAAGCTAATAGAAGTGTTGGTCTAAATTCATTATTTGTATTATTTTGTCATGTAGATGACCCAATCCATTTTAAAGATGCAGTCAAGGAAGAGAAATGGGTTGCGACAATGAATAAAGAGATAGGAGCAATAAAAAATAATGACACATGGGAGTTAGTGGACCTTCTGTAAGGTAAAGAAGTCATTGGAGTGAAATGGGTCTATAAGACCATTAGCAATGCTGAAGGAAAGATTGAAAGGCATAAAGCAAGGCTTGTTGTCAAAGGTTACAAGCAGAAGCATGGAAGAGACTATGCAGAAACATTTGCGCCAGTCACAAGGATGGAGACAATGCATACAATTTTGTCAATTGCAGCGCAACAAAAATGTAAAGTCTATCAGATGGACGCAAAGTCAGTGTTCTTGAATGGAGTGCTGAAAGAGGAGGTGTATGTTGCGCAACCTCCTGGCTATGAAATAGAAGGCCAGGAACAAAAGGTGTGTAGGTTGTGGAAAGCTCTCTATGGGCTGAAACAAGCACCACGTGCATGGTATAACAGGATAGATACTTACTTGATGGACAATTGGTTCGAAAAATGTGATGGTGAACCCACACTCTACATCAAATAAAATGATTGTAAGATTATTCTTGTCATTTTGTATGTAGATGATTTAATTTTTACATGCAATGATGAATTTCTCATCGCTGATTTCAAAGCAGTCATGAAAAATGAGATTGAAATGACTGACTTGGGGTTGTTAAGATACTTTTTTGGCATAGAAGTGAAGAAAACATAAAATGGAATTTTTATTTCTCAAGCAAGGTATGCAGCAAAAATATTGGAGAGGTTTAATATGCAGAACAACAAGCCATCACCAACTCCAACTGTCATGGGGTTGAAGTTGAGCAAGGAATATTGCAGCAACAATGTCAATCCGACATTATATAAGAGCATGGTGAGCAACCTAATGTATTTGACCGCAACTAGGCTCGATATAATGTATGCAGTGAGTTTGGTGTCGCAGTTCATGGAGACACCCAAGTAGAAACATTGGCAAGTAGAGAAAAGAATTTTAAAGTATGTCAATGGGACAAAGGAGTATGGTGTTTTGTACTCCGCAACTAATGATTTTAGGTTGGTTGGTTACACTGACAGTGACTGGGTAGGAAGTGTCGATGACAGAAAGAGCACGTCAGGATATGTTTTTCATTTGGGTTCGAGATCCATTTCATGGGCTTCCAAGAAGCAACCGATAATATCATTGTTAACAATAGACGCTGAGTATGTTGCCACAATAGCAGCAATGTGTCAAGTAGTTTGGATGAGAAGGATGTTGCGGGATTTATGCCATGAACAAGATGGAACAACCACTACTTTCTGTGATAACATTTCAGCAATAGCACTATAAAAGAATTATGTCTTTCACAAAAGGACAAAGCATATTGATGCCAAATATCATTTCATAAGAGAATTGGTTAACGACAGTGAGATTGTGTTGCATCATTGCAAATCAGAAGAACAATTTGCAAATATCTTCACCAAGCCATTGGCATAGTGATTTTTTTTTTCTTTTTTTTCTCAGAGATTGTTTGGGAATGGTAAATGGCGGCAGTTGTGATTAAGGGGGAGTGTTGGAAATTAATCTCAACCACCACAGTAAATGAACTGGCAACAACCATACCTCAGTTAGTGTTTTGCAGGTTGCGGATTGCGTATGCAGAGAAGGACAAGTTTTGAGCAAAGGAAAATTACCCATTCCGCAACAGATTAAATAATCAAACTCAAATAGAATTTAATGCATGGTTAGTAAATGTGCATGGGCAAATATTTAATCCTCAAGTTTTGTTTAGTTCACGCAAGTTCTATAATGTTCATAAAATGATGTCCGCCCATACTATGTATTAAATTGTGTTTGTCACGAATTAAATGTCTTAGATATATATGTTTATATTTTACATGTAATTTTTAATATAGAGCAAGTGAGGTAGAGAGAGTGTTGTGTAGTGTGGCAGATGTAAGTCTGGAAAGACAAGTGGAGAAAATCGTGGAGCAAATTTTGGTGGGTGCGTGAAAACAGTCTTTAGTGTGTGTTACTCCGCAACCCTGGTGAATGTTAATCCAAGTAAGAAGTCTTGTTTTACTTGTGAAGGAGCCACGACCTCCATATGTTAATGTATTTCATGTATTGAAGTTTCAATATAAAGTTTGGTTAGTTGCGATATAGTCTCGTAATTTTCAGGTATGTGTTTTACCGCAACACTCTGTTTTACTCTGTTTCACCGTGAGTAAAATTGGTTGATTATATTTTCTCCTCTCTATAGTTGCGATTTTAATCTCCGCCACTCTGTATTGAAAAGAGGATTTATATGATTTGATTTCCACAACTGTATGGTATGGATTAAGTGAATTCTGCAACTCTGTGTAAACTTCAGTAAATGTGCTGCCTTGGTTAAAGTAATTTCCGCAACTCTGTGTGTTGAGGGAAAATCATTTTTCCCATGTGTCTTTAAAATTTTAAACAGGATTGGGCCCCATGGTATGAAAATCTGATATAGCTCAATTCATTTATTTACAAGTGATGGTGAAAGAAAAACTTCGGCTCCAGCTAGCTGGGCCTCTTTTGAACCACCTTTTGTCTACTAAGTCGCACAAGTATTAGCACAGACACGAACATGGAACTCTACTCGTATTTCTCTAGAGTCTGTTGGGGCTTAGGACGTATCCATCTAGATTCAAATCATTTACTAGCAAAGGACCCAAAGTCAAGTCAAGGGTTTCAAGGATTCAAGGTAGTTGGACAGAAGGGTTGGTCATAGATGAGAAAACACCAAATTTGTAGAGGTTTTCTATAACTGGAGTAGAGCATAGGAATGGATATGAATTTCATTGGTAGAAGAAATGATCTAATGCGAATTTAGTTGATAATGCCAGAGAACCAAGAGGAATAAATGTTTCTCCAGATAAATCGTTTGGAAAGAGAAATAATGTGCTTCTTCAAATAATCATTTGGCAAGAGAAATAATGTGTTGCTCCATAATTTAATGTTGGGAAAATTTCAAATGATTAACATTAAACCTATTCTGGCCACACCATTAACATTGTCCCATTCCAAACTTAACGCTATTGTAATCTATTCAATGCATGGAATATTATCAACGTCACAAGAGGCAAAAATTGTGTGCAGTTAAGGAAGTATTTTTTCAATAAAAATGTCCAAATTAGGGCATAAAACCCTAAATATTGCTCCAATCACCATAACACATATAACTTTGCTAAAAATTTATGGCATTGTTCTGGGAAATGTTCAAGGTATCCTTCCAGGAGGCATTCAATGCATTTTAAGGAAACTTTCAAGCCAACATCCAAGGCAACACTCAAGGCATTCAAGTCAGTATTCAAAGCAACATTCAAAGTGATTTTGAAACACATTTGAGTTAACAATGCAGTTCCAAAATTATAATGTTGGGTCCAGTAGAGTATTAGTAAAGCCTCTCCATACAATTTAATTAATAATGCTTCTCTATCTATACACTGCTTTAAAAAATATGCACACCAATGTGACCATTCTAAATAATATAAGAGGCGTTGCATATGTTAACATAAGAACACATTGTATAATTTTTTGTGTTTGTTTTAAACTGCTGCATTAAACACATATAGGGCACGCATAAATGTGTTCCATAAATGCATTCCTTGGGATTCCGATTGTTGAAAGTAACACATGATAGATAATGTTGCTTATGCATATTAATGCATTGAATATTAATTATTCAAATTTTGTTGTAGATATAGTCCAATTAAATCATTCCAACAACATTGTAACGAGCTCATAGGATAGGATGTAGGGTTGTCCAATGAATTCATATGTACAACACTCATTATCTGTCTCTTTGTAATATGTCATCTCTGCATCTGTTTCTATTCCTGTCTATTTTGAGCAGTCATAATTATATTCCTGACCACAGTCATTACTCTTCCTTGTGTTACTTTCCTAGTTAATATTCATTCTTTATCATTACATATAAGAATTATTTTGAGCACTTACTTAGATTTGGAATTCCATTTTACTCATTGAGATGCTTTCTGTCTAGTCTTCATGATCTTTTAGGATTCAGTTTCATTTTTCAAGATTTCTAATATATGTAGTTACTCAATGCTGGTCGTGCCTCTTTTACTGGCATACACTAGTGAGTTCTTGTTTAACATTTTGGTGTTCTTGAAATTCTCTTAGTATTGGATGTCCTTAACAAATGCATTTATCCTATTCATTTGAGAATGTTGTGATCATGTTTATTTTATTTCAGTGATTGTAGAGAATATAGTTTGCAATACACTGGATTTGCTTGCTTTGTGATAAATGAGTCGTATTCACTACAACATGTATGTCTTCTTTCATGGATATGGAGAATGCTCTCTGCATATGAAGCTTTTTCTTCTTCTCCAAATGAACTCTATGTTGCAGAAGAGTTTCAAGGAGTTTCTACTTTAATACTTGAAACATTCACCATTTGTATACATTCAAATTATTGCATTCAAATGTGTCAATCTTTGCTTTCATAATACAACGCTGAAGGGTTTAGAGGAGTCCTAGTGATGATATGGAGTGTGGCATTGTAGCTTAATTACTTTTTGTCATTTTTTAATTGTAGAACCATTTTCATTTCAATAACAGTATCTTGCAAGTCATAAGAGATATGCGCATGAAATTATCATTTGCATCAATACAATATTTGATTAGTTATTGAATTAGCTATATTCAAATATAGGTTGAGGGTAATATGGTTCAGATGTAGATCTCATGACGCTTCATGATCAATGCTTCTATAAACTAACCATAAAAATGTATAGAATCTACTTCTTTGCTTGATGGTAGTACCTTTGCTTTTACTTTCAGATAATTGGAGAGGTCTCATGTTTTTACTTACTTCATAGACCAAATTTCAGCTAAATTCATAAGTCATCATAATGTATATTGATGCATTCCATATACATATTTTGATTCATCAAAAGTTGAATAATTGTGAGAAAATTATGATGATGCCAATATACAATGAACTAAACTCATCTTCAACATGGTTTGACTACATATGCAAATGTCTAACATGACTATGTACATTTGAAAATATTTATTTACATGTTTATATACAAGATATATATATTTGTACATTTTTTTTTTTGATAAAATTTTGCATTAAAGAATGAACTTTGAATGATGAAATTGATTCATGTTGTGTTCTCATGAAGAAGATGGCTTGATCTCACAATTTGATGATGGTCCTTTGTTCTTTTGCTTCTTGACTGCTTCAAATTCTTGACACAATCATAGGCTTCTTGTTCCCCTTCTTTACTCCTTCCCGCTCCTATAGTCTCCCCCTTAGATAGTGCACTTAATTTCATACTCTCTAAAATGTTTTAGGTTCTCCTTTTGAAGTCACATTAGTGAAAAGAATCTGCACGAACTATCCCTAATTTGTTTTTTAGATTTTCAAATGGTTCTCTAGCAAGATGCTTTATAAATATATCTGTTATTTTTTCTTTTATGGATACGTACTCCATCTTTACTATTTGTTAAGTTACTTTTTCTCTAAGGACATGGTACTTTATAGGGATATGTTTAGTTTTGGAATGAAGCATAAGATTTTTCAAAATGCTTATTGCAGTTGTATTTTTGCACTTAATAGATATTGGTTCACTGAAATTTACCTTCATATCTTGTAGAGTTTGTTTCATCCACAACACTTGTGTGCAACAAGCGAAAAATACTATGTATTCAACTTCTGTTGTAGATAGAGAAATTGACGACTATTTCGTGCTTAACCATGCAACCAAAGACTCTCCTACGTATAATGCACAACCACTTGTACTTTTTCTGTCATCCACACAACTGGCACAGTCCGCATCTATGTATGTTGTCAATGTAAAGTTATTTCCTTTTGGGTACCATAGTCCATAGTCCCTTTCAAGTATTTGAATATCCTCTTTGTTGCTAATAGATGAATTTGTTTAGATGCTGATTGATATCTTGCCACTAATGTGACTGCCAACATTATATTTGGTTTAGAACCTGTTAGGTATAACAGGTTTCCTATCATAGATATGTAAAGCTTCTCATCAACACCAGGGGATTCAACATCTGCACATAGATTGCATCCAATTTCCATGGGGGTTGAGACGAGTTTACAGTCTTCCATTCAGAACTTTTTCAACATATATCTTAGGTATTTCTATTGAGATATGAATATGACTCTAGGCTTTTGTAGGATTTTCAACCCTAGGTAAAAGGTAAGTTCTCCAATCATTGACACCTCAAACTCATATTTCATCTCTTTAGAAAACCACTTCACTAGATGATATTTATTGCTGCCAAACATAATGTCATTCACTTACACAACAAAAATTAGTAATTCATCTCCATCAGGCTTTATGTACAGATTAATATTAGGTCCTCCTCTCTTGAAGAGTCCAACCTAGAGTACCATGCCCGTGGTGCTTGTTTATGACCATTCATTGCCTTCTTTAACTTGAAAACATAGTTAGGCTTATATGATAATAAAAATTCTTCAGGTTGTTCCATATAGATCTCTTCCTCAAGTTCTCTATTTAGAAAAGTAAACTTCACGTCCATTTGGTATACTTTGAAGTCATTTTAACAAGCAAATGCCAAAAACATCCTAATTGATTCCAATCTCGCAACTAGTGCAAAGGTTTCTTTATAGTAAATACCTTCTACATGTGAGTAACCTTTGCACACTAGTCTGGCTTTGTTTCTAAAAAAATGACCTTGTTCATATATCTTGTTTTGGAATACCCATTTTGTGCCAATCACATTATTTCCAACTGGTCTTGGTGTCAATTCCCAAGTCTTATTATTTTCAATTTGGTCTAACTCCTCATTCATAACATCTCTCCAATGTTTGTCTTTACTTTCTTCATCAAATTTCTTTAGTTCAACCTATGATAACATAGAAATATGAACTTGGTTTGATTTCTCTACAAGTTCCTTCCTGTTTTCACTCCACTTTTATCTCTAATAATTTGAGTTTTAGGATGATTCTTTTGTGTATATCTTGATGGACCTTTTGAATGAGTCTTTGTCTTTTCCAATTCTTCATCTTGTACTTAATTTTATTTACTATCATGATGATGATAGTCTAGAGGATTGATAAAACTTGTGCTCTTGTTCTTATCTGGTAGCTCTTCATCAAACTTTACATCTATGCATTCCACAACCTTACGCAATATTTTATTATAGAACCTATATCCCTTACTTTTTGATGAATATCCTGAAAATTTTCCATCATTTGATTAAGCATCAAACTTTCCTAGCTTTTCATCATTATTTTTGATATAGCATTTACTCCAGAATACTTTAAAATGTTTAAATGAAGTTGGTTTACTGTGCCACAGTTCCTAACGTGTATTATCACAATTTGGTATGAGAGTTGCCTTATTGAGAATATATATTTTTGTATGTAATGCTTCTACCCAATAGGTTTGATGAATGCTTCTTTCTTGCATCATGGCTCTTGCCATTTTCCGAACACATATTTTTTTCTCTCTCTACTACATTATGTTGAGGTGTGTATTCAATAGTATACTATTGTTTTATGCCAAGTTCATCAAAAAAGTATTCAAACCCATCCGAAGTAAATTCACCTCCTTTTTCTAACCTTATGCTCTTTATCTTACACCCTGTTTGATTTTTTGCTAGTGCCTTGAATATTTTGAAATTCTCAATGCTTCTGAATTATTTCTAAGAAATTCCACCCAACTTAATCTAGAATAGTAATCAATTATCAACATAAAATAATTTTCTCCTCCAGGTGCTTTTGTCCTGAAAGGTTTGCACAAATCCTTATGAAATAACTGCTACTTGACAATTTATCTTTGACTTTGAATGATGTTCGTGTTTTTTTTCCCATTTTACATGACTTGAAAGTATTGTTTTGAGGCTTCTTTATTGTTGGTAGATATATGAGTGCTCTCTTCTTACTAAGCTTGATGATGTGATAAAAAATGAGATGCCCCAATCTCCTATGCCATAGCCAAGATTCATCTTGTTTGATGATGTATAATTATTCATTCTCTTCCTTCAATATATATATATATATTATTCTATGTTTGAACTCCTTTAGCTACAATCTTCCCAGTAGTTGTTGACCCGATTTCATAGTCTTACGACATCGCAACCTTTGTCACACATCTGACTTACACTCAACAAATTATGTTTTAGACCATCTATAGATAGTAGATCATGAGCCATCCCTATTCCATTATTCAGACTAATTGTGCCCTTTCCTCTAATTCTTCCTGCTTCATCATTGCCAAATTTGACATTTCCAATTTTATTTTCATCTAGGGATACAAACTTGCTTTTACCTCTTGTCATATGTCTAGAGAAGCCACTGTCCACACACCATTTACTATTTTGATCTTGAGAATATAGAATTAGGTCACACTAATCAAATTTCTTCTCCTCCTTCTTCTTTCTCCACTACATGCATTTATTTGTTCTACAATTGTTCTGAAATGGTAATCTGTTGTCTCTAAGCAGACATTCATATGACTTGTGCCCAAAGTTATGATATTATAAACATTAAATGATATTAAGGAGAGGAGAAAATTATTTTTTGTCCAGATTCATGTTTGTTTTGATGTTTGTGAATCTATTATTAGCCTCACTTCTCATAGAATTCCCGAGATCATTTCTTCTGACATAAGCTCTACAGTTTATGGCTTTATGTCCAAAATTTTTACAACAGTAATAGTACCCATAGAAAAAAAAATTGTACCTGGTAGTGAATGTCGTTTGAGGATATAACTATCTTGACATTTGATAATCATGTCTCTTGATGAAGTATGGTCTCTGATAGTTCGTTGTTTCATTTTCAATTCTTTTTGTCTTCTGCACTTTTTCATAAGTATTTCTTTGCAGTTGTATATTTAATGTTGGAGTGTTTCTAAAATTTTAGTTCTCAGATTTATGTGAACTTCATTGTCTCCCTTGACAACTTTTAAAAAAGTAACTGTCTTTTTTTCCTCTGCCTTGGATTCATTGGATTCTCTTTCATAGCCTAACCCAACCTTCATGAGTGAAGACCTATGAGCATTTAATATGTTTTTTTTCAGATCCTTTTTTATGTTGAATATTCATGTTTAAATCAGTTTGTTCCTTTTCTAGCCTCCTTTTCAAACTTACTAACTTTTCTTCCAATATTTCACACTCCTGGATTTTCTCCTTTATTTGCTGCATCAGAATGTCTTCCACCATATTTACGTTCAACTTTCAACTTGATAATTTCTTCTGAATTTGATTCTTATTTTACATATTTTAATAAGATATATTTCTACTTTATATTCTTTCTTTTAAGCCCGTCTATTTCATCCAGAGCACTGATCAACTCCCCCTCAAGGTCTACCTCACCTTCCTCTTCTTCTTCATATTCCTCACAATATTTTTCAAGTTCTTCCAAGGCCATCAACATGAATTCACTAGTTCCATCTTCTTTAGAGGATTCATTGGAATTTTTAGATACAATGTTATCTTCTTGAGCATATAAGCTTTTCCTTTAAACTTTTTTTCTTTGTGCACATTATTAGGCTTGTTATGTTCTCTCCCTTTAGGCTGATTTAATTCTTTCTTATAAGTACATTTGGGGGCATAATGCCCCACTCTTACACAATTAAAACACTTAAATGGAAGTTTTCATTTGTACTTACCTATACCCTTCTTCAACCTTCTGACAAATTTTGCTTCTTCTTCATCAAAACTTGAGCACGAACATTCCTTTTAATCTATAGACTTGTCTGCCTTGAAAGATGCATCTCTGGTGACTGATTTCCCATTTGGAATTCTCATCTCATATGTTGTCAAGGAACCAAGTAGTTGATACCTGTTCAAAGTTTCAAAGTTTTATGTCTCTTCTATAGCTGGAACCATGGGATTTAAATTAGAAGGTAATGAGGTTATTTTTTGAAGTATTACACTTTCTTTGATTGTTTGTCCTAGACCCATCACGACATTTACGAATTCATCAACTCTTAAAAAGAACTTAGTAATATCTTCATCTTCTTTGATTTTTAAAGTCTGAAACTGTGTTCTCTATACTTGTAATTTGGCCATCTTCACCTTTTTATCTCCTTCATAAATATTTTCCAATTTAACCTAGATATCTTTAGTTGTCCGAGAAAGAATTACTTTAATAAATTCATACTCACATAATCCACTCAGAAGTGCATTTATATCTTTTTCATTAGCTATAAAATCTAATTTACAATCTTTTTCACTAGTCGTTTCCTTTGGTTCTTCATACCCTACCATCACAATATCCCAAACTTCTACTCCAATAGACATTAAATATGTCTTCATTCTCACTTTACACAAGGCATAGTTTGTATCAATAAACAAGGGGAATTTATTGGTTTACCATCCTTCCTCACTAGCCATTCTACTCACTTAGGACATCCTTTGAGTTTTTATATTAATACTCAAGGAACTCGGTCTTGTTGAGTTTTCTTGAGTGTTGGGGTAGCATCGTATGTGCTCTAGATCCCAAAATTTGTGGAGGGACTAGAGTACATGAGATCTCCAGACCCAGAAAGGGATTTGGGAAATTTCATCTAGTTTGGGAGATAATTAATTAATTAATAATTTTAATTATGGACCCTAAGTCTAACTTAGGAAAATTAAAGTATTAAAGGTAATTAATTAAAACATGTGATGAAATTGTCTTAAGTCACACACATCGAACTTTCGTTTAATCTTAGCCATTGATTCAAGATCTGGCCATTGGTTTCCCAACGAGAAAAGTATAAAGGAAAGGCTTGTGGTCATTTGGAGAACACACACACACGGAGGCGTAGCACTGAGACTAAGCTGGAATTCTAGGGCGTGGCTTGCTAAGAATTTCCAAAAGTGTTTCAGCTATAGAGAGGGGTAGTTTAGGCAAAGGGGATGGTTTGATCCCTGTGCCTAGAATCAAAAAGAGGCAAAGAGCAGCTTCCAGAGGCAACGCAGAGAAGCAGAGGTAGCAACAGTAGTTATGCAGTAGCTGCACAACACAGAGGGTAGCTTCAGCTACGCAGGTGCTACGCGATCCCTTTGGGGTAGCGCTAGGCAGCAGGGGATCCTCGAGGGTTACGGAGAGACCCTTATAGGGAAGCGTAGGGTCTGCATCACCCATTATGGGGTTACGCAACCCTCTCCATGCCAACGCAGAGGCACACATAGGCTGAAAGGGCTGACGCATGGGGCTTTAGGGGCATCTCTAAGTTGTATAGGGCTATAAATTGGCTGAGTCTTGTAAACCCATTTGAAGGTGTGGATCAGTCAATATTTTGGTATCAGAACATCAAGTTAGCTACAGATCTATATTTTTCTCTATCGAGTTAACTAATGTGGTGCCCAGATTTGCTGTATTCAGAAAACTACTTAATAATATAAACCCTCTAACAGCCAGAAGATCGATTTTCTTTCATTGGGTTTTTCCGAGGACTATTGTCCATAAAATATTGTGTGTCACTTTTTCTATTGTGCATGTACTTTTCTGTTTTAGATCTGAATTGGTAAAAGCCTGTTATATGTTTACTTCGGTGTTAATCTGAAGATTTCAACATTAATAACTTGTAAAAGTCGGGGAAGTATAACCAGATCTAACAGTAGATTTATGCATAAAGTAAATAACATAAAATTTCACATGGGATCAAAGTGATTGCAAGTCTAGTAGGGTCACAAGCATAAGATTGAAGAATCTTGTTGCAGAAAGCAACAAAGAGAGCAGTAGAAGTAGAAGAAAGCCAGATCTGAAAGAAAATCACAGTTTTAGAGGGAGCAGAGCCACGCAGAGGACAGAGTGATGCAGTCTTATGCTGTCTCCACAGATTCCCACGTACTTATTGCATAGAGGCAGCGCTGGGACTGTCTACTCACACAAAGGCCAGCTAGGGTGACGCAGATATGAATCTCTCTGATTCAGAAGTTCCAGAAGAAGAGTTGTAGAACTTCAGAAGTTGTTGGTGGGGTTAAATTTATGAAGTTTTCAGAATTTAGCCTAAGCACTAGGTGACAAAGAGCGGGAGGAGATCAACATCTCAAAGGGTTTCTAGCCAAAAGAAATATGCAGATCAATTAGTGGATTGAAAAGAGCTGTTTCTTTATTGATTTGGCGGATTTATAAGAGAGGAAATCAATTTTCAGAGGGATCATAGGGTGCCTTTTTGCTAAGGACCCTAGATCTGAGCTTCAGTAGAGAAGCGGGGAGAGGAAGATATTTTCTGAAAGAGTAGATGTGAGCAGATGGCACCTCATGGACTACATGATTAGGATAGGTTGGACGACCTATCCAAATTTTTAGTCTGGAAGGCTAGAATCCTGGTATTCATGGAGGCATATGGTCTCAGAGACCATGCATAAAAAGTCCTGGCCACACCGATCGATGCAGATCTCCTGAAGAAGCATGAGGAAGCTGCGACACATGCCAAATGTTCATAATGGATGAGGTTAAGGACCATATTTTTCCACATATAGCTGAAAAGAAAACAACTAATGATATGTGGAAGGCCTTAACAACACTATATGAGGGGAAGTCCATCCAGAGGAAAATTATTCTGGAGAATCAACAGTGATCATTCATGATGACCAAGGGAGAAGAAATAGAGCGCTTCCTTTTCAGATTACAGACGATCAGAGATCAATTGCATTCCATGGGAGAAAAGGTGGAGGATGATGTGATGGTAAGGAATGCACTCAATGCGGTCAAAAAAGTGTGGGAAACCTTTGTCCAAAGTGTCTTGGGCAGAGCGGACCTTCCCGACTGGGACAATATGTGGGCAATCCTTCGTCAAGAAGAACTTCACAAATTCACCAAGAAGCAGTACAACACAAAATCTAGTAAGGTGAAGAAGGAAGATGATGACAATGTAGCCTTGGCATCAAAGAGGCAGCAAGGGAAGAAGAAGCGTGACCTATCCAAGATCAAGTGTTTCCAATGTGGTGAACTAGGACATTTCACCAAAAATTTTCCACAAAAGAAGAAGGAAAAGGAATCTTCTACTTCCAAGGCTACTATGGCAGACGATGGGTTAGAATATGACATAGCCATGAGTGCTCATGAACCACAAAAGTAGGGTGACATGGATTTGTAGAGTAGCTATAGAGTAGGGTTGGATCCTTGAGTAGCTCATCTCTTGGATCACATCTAAGCTACAAGAGCATTTGAGCTACGAGAGCCTTAAGATAGTAGCGGGACAAGTGGAGAAGTTGGTGCAAAGAATCATAGATGGAGTAGAGACAGATTCGAAGGCTGATGGGAGTAGCGCAGTGCAAATGCAGCAACAAAAATGTAGGGGTTGATGTGACTTCAAGAGCGCAAAGCAGAGCTACAGTAGGGTGGAGGCTTCAGGAGGACAACGCAGCGCCGCAGTAGCATGAGAGATTTCATCACAAGGGGCTGATATGACTTCAACAGTGTAGAGGGAGTCTACTTACGTAGTGCAGAGCTGTAGCTATGCATCATCCTCCAGATGTCAGCACATATCAACATCCGATGGAAATTCAGTGATGAGGATGCAACCCAACTGAATTATCTATAAAAGATTGGGTAGGAGATTCAGTTGTTTCTCTCAGCAACTGAAGATGTAGTGCAACACAATGCAACATGGATGTAGCAGTTTGAGAGGTAGCTGTAATACATATGTGGCAGTGGTGGTGGCAGCGTCATGGGAAGCAGTACATAATGGAAACAAAAACATAGTGATGAAGGACATCAGGTCCAGCATCAGTGCAGAGACTGACACAAGAGATCAGTGTAGAGCTTTGGGGTGAATCCGAGTTGTACTAGAGCACATTCCTTGCTAAGAGGGAGTGTTAAGTTTTCTTGAGTGTTGGGGTAGCAATGGATGTGCTCTAGATCCCAAAATTTGTGGAGGGACTAGAGTACATGAGATCTCCAAGACCTAGAAAGGGCATTGGGAAATTTCATCTAGCTAGGGAGATAATTAATTAATTAATAATTTTAATTATGGACCCTAAGTCAAACTTAGGAAAATTAAATCATTAAAGGTAATTAATTAAAACATGTGATGAAATTGTCTTAAGTCACATGAATCAAGATTTATTTTAATCTTAGCCATTGATTCAAGATCTGATCATGGATATTGGTTTCCCAATGAGAAAAGTATAAAGGAAAGGCTTGGGTTCATCTAGAGAACCCACACACATGGAGGCATATCACTGAGACTAAGTTGGAATTCTAGGGTGTGGCTTGCTAAGACTTTCTAGAAGTGTTTCAGCTGCAGAGAGGGGTATTTTAGGCAAAGGGGATGGTCTAATCCTAGTGCCTATAATCATCAAGAGGCAGAGATCATAGAAGTAGAGGCAGAAACAACAATTACGCAGTAGCTGCGCAGCGCAGAGGGAAACTTCAGCTATGCAGGTGCTACACAGTCCCTTCTGGGGCAGCGCTGGGGAGCAGGGGACCTTACAGGGTTATGAAAATACCCTTATAGAGCAGCTTAGGGTCTACATCACCCATTATGGGGTTATGAAACCCTCTCCAGGCCAGCGAAAAGTCATGCAGAGGCTAAAAGGGATGATGCAGGGGCTTCAGGGGTAGTGCTGAGGTGTCTAGGGCCAGAAATTGGCTGAGTCTTGTAAATCCCGTTTGAGGGTATGGATCAGTTAGTCTTTTGGTCTCAGAACAGCAGGTTATTTGCAGATCTATGTTTTCCTCTATCAGGTTAACTAGTGTGGTGCTCAGATTTGCTGTATTCAAAAAACTACTTAATAATATAAACCCTCCAGCAACCAGAAAACCGATTTTTTGGCATTGGGTTTTTCTAGGGACTATTGTCCAGAAAATATTGTGAGACACTTTGTCTATTGTGCATGTACTTTTCTGTTTTAGATCTGAATCGATGAAATTATGTTATGTGTTTACTTCGATGTTAATCTGAAGATTTTAGCATTAATAACTTGTTTAAGTAGGAGAAGTATAACCAACTCTAACAATAGATTTTTGCATAAAGTAAATTTCAGAAATTTTCACAGGTCTAATACCATTTGATGTTTATGTTTGGAAATTATTGAGAGGGGGGGTGAATCATTAATTTTAAACTTCAATTTTTGCTCAATTTAAGTTTCTTCTTATGCAGCTAATGCTTATGGATACACTCAATTGTTACTGGTTTCCTTTTGCAGTTAACAAAGAGATATGTTTGCATATATACTTATTCAAAATTCAATAGAATTCACATAATATTCAAGAAACAACACATGAAGATGCCATATACAAGTGGAAACCCATAAGGGAGAAAACCACAATTTTTGGGCTGAAAGTGATGTGAAGGAAAGCTCCTACTTCCCCATTACATCAGATTTTTGTAGGCTCCAAACTACAAGAGCCTCCTACCTCAAAGGAAGTTCCAAATCCCACAAATTTTGTGTAGGCTACAACCCAAAGGAGGCTCCTACCTCAATAGGCTATAACCTATTCTTTATCAAGCTACAACTTGAAAGGAGGTTGCAATCTCCCAATCACACTACCAAGTCAAGTGTTCTAGTTACCTGATATAAATTTTTGTTGTCAAGTCTGTTGCACACCTTCTCTGATTCTCTTCTGTAATTTTTTTCCTCTTCTGTTACTGCTCGTGGACCCTCTCATACAAACTGCTTAAATCCAAAAAATCTCATTTTCCATTTAACAATGTATATTTTATAAGCATGGCTTATTGGCTGTTTGTATTCTACGCAAGAATATGAAATGAGGCTTTGTCTCTTGGTCTTCTAAAACTGTTCACTACCTGTCTCTTCATTTTAAAATATGACAAAATAAATTTTGTAATTTAAAATAGAGATGAAATAATATAGCTCAACAATAATGATTCCAAGAGACAAAGCGGATTTGTATTAGCTACATTTTCCAACATTGTACCATACAATTTTCTTTTTTAATGAAAGCATATGTTTTCCAGCTTGTGTCTCAATATATCATGTCTCATTTTTCATCAGTGGCAGCTAATCAACATATTAACTTAAAAATGTTCAACCTTCACATTGAATATCATAGCCTTTGCATTTCACATCACTTTCAACCTTTGCATTCCAAGCAATTTTTCAACAATGGAATTCAATATGAATTAACCAACACCAAGCAATCAAATCAATGACATAAAGTTTCCTTAACATAACCATTTAACATCAACACCAACGTTACCAACGCTCTCCTATTTCCAAAATGAAAATAATGAGTGGAAATGGATTCTAGCAGGATTTCACTTATTAGGTTAAAAATACATTCTTGAATATGTGATATGCTCTCCTTCCTTTGCAGAAAACTCCCTCGTCTATGATTAACATTAGCATGAAGTACACAATTTTTTTCTTATAGTAGTGATAGATTTATGTAACACTTATCATGAGGAACTTAAATAGTAATGGGTATTTTAGAACCAATGTACAATGAATGGCTTGCAAAAATGAACTATTATAATGGTTGGTCACCTTTAATACAAGTTCCTGGCCTTAGCAATGTTGTGGAATGGACTAAATATAGTAATGGGTATCCAGACATATACCTTTGTTTAATAAAGGAAAAATTATGACAGGTTCTTGAATATTAAGTCTAGAAGCGTCATAGCTGCGACTAGGCAAAGGATATGTGGATAGCCTTTATGGATAACCTGTGTTCCTTTTGTGGAAACATTACTATGTTGTCTTAAGAAGTGTATATATATATATATGGGATCCTACATGATCAAAATTAGGAAATGGTCATGTAAATGATCTCTCGATGTAAGATTAGTTAGCTAAATGAAGGAGGCCATTACAAGTGCAAGGATTCCCTTATATTTTTTAGGCCTCATTTATGGAGGGTTTTGTATATATCATGTAGTGCTTAGGACCAAGGATTTAAATTCTTGAATATATATATTAATTTATATGGCCGAGTGAGTGTTTTTGTAAGTGAGCCAAATATTACATCTTATGGTATCGAAATGCTATAACCTTCATGTACGCAGGTTGTCCATGAAGTAAAATTCCTGCACGACTGTAGGTTTTCGACCTACATTTCTGAGGTCAATGATCAATATTTGGATATAGATTAGTACCAAGTTGCTAAAAAATTCTTACGTACTCGTGGAGAGTATTCACACCATATAAGCTTTAAAAAAGAGAGGGTTTTGGAGATTCCACGTCAGATCAAGGGCAACCTACATGCCCAAATGCATTCCACAAGTTGAAGGTAAGAACGAAATAAGATGTTAATAAGAGTGACATAAAAATTCATATTCATGGTAAACCTCCACCATAACAATATTAATATCTAGTTGTATACATATAATTATATCTAGTTCCAGTAGAGGGGTTGAAGTCTGACTTTGCACCAAAGGTTGAGAATTGTTTCATGCATACTGTTCAACCAAATGTGCATTAGTAATTGGTACTGAACGTTTCTTTCTACAATGTCATATTTGGTCACATGCCAAAATATGTGACCAAGGGGGATGATCTTAAAAGCTAACAAACTAGAGCGCCATACACCAGAACTGTGACATGAATCATATACCACGAAACCTCAGGAGTGGGGGCTTAGGTTTCCACAGGCCCTCATGTTGAGTGGAATGCTTGTGTTATAGTGTACATATATGCTATATGTATATGGCTGTGAGCACAAGGGACTCAAAAATATTAATGGTAATGACGACATGCATTGGCAAATAGCTATATATATGCTGCAAGTGGCTGAATGTTTACGCTATATATATATATATATATATATATATATATATATATATATATATATATATATATATATTCCCAAGCAAGGATGTATAGTTAGGACTTTATAGTATATGTATACGTCCATAAACATCACATTTAGTAGCTAAAGGCCATGGGTATACAAATAGGAAATATCATAATATATATTATTATGCATGGGTTAGGTTGGGTCATCTTATCATGGGCTCGTACATTAAATAATGTCCATACATAAGCCTAATGTCTAATATAAGTTATGGAGGATTAAAATCCTATAATAATATATGACCGACATATTAGTGAAGTGTAACCCAATTACATGGAACAAGGGGATGGTGGTGTTATCACTCCCCCAACTTCCCAAGGCTGAGAGTGGGATTGAAGGAAGGTAAACACAAACCAACCTTTAGGTCAGGTAGGTAGCCCTACCAAGACCAGAGAGGGCTCTCTCAATATCAATTTTCAGTCAATTAAATGACTGAATATTTAATGATCTTAGGCTAGATATATAAGCTTAGTAAATATGGTTTTTTGTTTGGTTTTTCTGTGCTAGATAGGAATGATAGTAAGGAGAATAGCTCTAGGGTTTAGGTCAAATTTCAAGGTCAAGTTGCAGATAATATGGATGAGGACGAGTAGGTAACTTGAAAGCATGCTTAGTTTGTCATTGTGTATAGGATCAAATGATAGAAAATCTGAATGAGCACTGAGGTGAATTCATTCATTTAGAAGAACATAAACATATAATGTAAATCTTGTTAAGACAAAGCATGAAAGGGAATTTTTTTGCTTATAAACTGACAAGATAAACACATAGAAGCATGTATATAAAAGAGGAAAACATATCATTCAACATGATAAGATAAAAATACAGAGAAAGAACAAATGCTCCAAGGTATACCACAGGATTCTCAACATAATTTCTTCAACACTGTCTTTGATTTCACTCCAAAAGGCTTATACAATAGCTCCACTGTAAAAGACAACTATCCAACCCAAGAAACGACTAAAATGGGTCTACTTATAGAAAATATGCAACATGAAACCTCATAGGGTCAAAATCCCATCCAAAATGCATCATAAATACATGAGACGAGTCACTTCGTACAATTTAGGGAGGTTAGAAACCCTCCCTCAAATTCAGCTATAGACGAGGAGTGTGTGTCCCCCACATTAAATTACATTTTTACTCATAATAAGAGGTAAAAACCCACTCAATTAATCCAATTCTAGCTCAAAGGACAACAAAACCTTGAAATTATGAATTTTTTCTGGGCTTGACAAGTGTCCCGAGGACTCTTATGCAGATGTGTAACACATTTTTACAGATGTGTAACACTTTTTTGCAGTTGATTTTGACGGAATTTTAGGAATCCAAATCCAAATATGAAAAATAGTTCAACTAGCCTTGTGTTCCTAGTTTCCATAAAATCTTGAATTTTGAAAAATCACCTATGGGAAGGCCTCCAAAACTTGATTCTCCTAAGGTTACTCCAGATGCGTAACAGACTATAAAAAATACTAGTAGAAGCATAGAAAACTGGTGGTTTTTTGGCTTTTTCTGCCAAACTAGAGCTTTTCATGAAGCAAGGGTTATTGATCTATGATGTAATCATAAAAATGCATCCAACCATGTAAGCCATTCATCATTTAAGTGACCTAGTAAAAATTGTAACAACTTGGTGCTACACATCTGTGAAGGCTCAATTTCTAGTTTAGTGCAAAAATCACTAAAAATACCAAAAAGAATCAAAAATTCTTTAAATTTGTTTTGTGGCACCCATGGATGATGTGCTAAATATCCATTGAAGCTTCAGCTATGAAGTATAAGTTGTCTTTCTCCTTAAGCTTCATTTGAGCCTCTTTAAGCTTCTTTTTTACATGTTTGAGCCTGATTTGTGAAATTTTGTTCCCGGTGTGATAATGATTAGCCATATGCCTCTGAATATTGTTGTCTCTTTTGGATATTTTCAAAATATTCTCCAAATTTTCATTCACCCTTTCTAACCAAAGTTAACTGTCTTGATTGATCTCCATAACTATTAGCTCATCAAAGGTCAATTGTTTAGGTGGATGAGATGACTGTCTTTCTAGCTCCAACACCCTCTTAAGTCCTCTTGTATTTTGCCTTCTTGGATATGTTTCAATTTCCATTTCCTTCATTTTATCAACATATATTACTTTCTTTCCTTTACATTTATCTATCTCTAGGTCTACCTTAGGTTTATCTTGGAGGAGCAATTTTACCTTTAGTTGAAAATTCTCTTGCTGTAGGAATGTAATCTGAGAATTTGAAATGGAGAAAATCTCCCTCAACTATGCTATATATTCATCCTTTTTCTTTATGATCTCTTCAAATTATTTATCCTCATATTGTTCTGCCATGTCAACATCTATGGACGCTTGTTCATCATGTTGGTGCAATGGTGATTCAATCTGATGCATGAGTACATGCTGCTCTATTTCTCTTTGCTCAGCTATAGTGTCAAGTGTAGGTACACTTTTGATGAATTTATGAGTAAAGACGGTCTCTTTCCCTTATCATAAGTGTGAGTGAACTCAACAACCCTAGGAGATTTTGAAATCTGAGTTTGCATGCTGGAAGAGACAACCTCCATTAGCTGTGCTGATACGGATGGTGATGGTGTGCTATGCATGACAGGAGGACTAGTGGTGGGCACTGTTGTTATGTTTTCCATGAAGGTTTCCCAAGTCATGTTGATGGCTGAGAGATGATATAAAAAAATAAGTTTGTCTAGGCCATGGTGGAAAAGACTTTGGTGATGAAATTTTTTTATGCTCTGAACCTTCTCAGTCATTCTAAACAAACTTCTATACAAGTAATATGACAAGTCAAGTGGTTTAGTAGAGGTAAAGTGCATTAATAACCTGACATGGTACCTTTACAACCTGGAGAATCTCCCTTCACATGTGAAATATTTCATAATTAACCTCATCAAAGGAGCATATCTGTTAAGGAGGTGCCTGAAAGGGAAGATGTACTCACAGTTCCCTCTAGCATGAGGTTTGAGGAATAATTTTTAATCCTCAAGGTATATATCCGTGCCCTTAAACCACTTTTGTCCATGACTAGGTATAGTTTTTGCTGAAGAAATCACATCTGCTGATAACTTGAACTCTACACCCGTAATGATGGCCTTTCCCATACTGAAACTAGTGGAAAATAAGCTTGTCAATTGGAGATGACAACCTTCTTCCATGATTTTCTCACAGAATCTCAAGCATCCAGTCCTCTCAAAGAATCCTTTGGAAAAAGGTGATGCATTAACTTCTTGCAAGGTGAAGGGTTCAAATCTGATATGGCACCCTCCTTTATGGATTTTATTTTCACTCTCCATATTATCTATCAAAAGGATGAAACCCTAGGTGTTTAAATGTAGTGGGTATGTTGACTGTGAATTTGGAAAAAAAGAGGACATGGATAGGGTAGGTTTGGAGGATAAAATGAAGGGTAGTGAAGCTGAGAAAAATTCCCAAAAAATTTTAGGAGGTAGGATTGTATGTTGGCTTCAAATTATAGGTCAAATTTGGTGAAATGGATGTAAATAAGGTGATAAAATTAGGAAAACACAAGGATTTCCTAATTATGTTATAGAAAAATAGTATGAAATTAGGATTTGATGGGAATGAAGTGTAGGGAGTCTGTGAATGGTAGTGAATGATAGAATATGGTTCTTGGAAGCTGTATGAGGGTATTAGATGGTAGGGTTAGAGTTTAGTTCACTGAAATTATCCAATGATAAACATAAGTGAAAATGTAGTGGAAAAAGAGGTAAGAAATAAAACCAACATTGTGCTTGATAATTTGACTTGAGGAGGATATGAGGTGCTTAATTACTATTGAGGAAGCTTTAAGAACTGATGGCAATGATCCCAGAGCTTGGATGAATGTTTTTGGAGAAAAATACCAAAACGAAACATACTGACAGATGCATAACACAACTCTACCAGATGAGTAACAAACTCTCCCAGGTGCGTAACAACAATCTCCAGATAAGACACGCATCGGGATGAGAGTGGAGGGGAGTGCACGGGAAAGAGAGTGGGAAAGGAGGGTGGTTTGGAGGATTTCAGATGGGGGTCTAGATGGTTTTTGGTATTGGGGGGGGGGGGGGTGCGGAACAACACTGTGTCGACACGTAAGGTGGGTCCAGTGGGAATGAAACCACCTTTTCGGACCGCCCCCTGCCGGTAAAGGTAGGATGGCGAGGGGGGGGGGGGCGCGAAAATTCTTATAGACCGTTGATATGATGGAGGAATAATCTAGCGGCTAGGAGGAGCTTGAGATTTAACCACAAGTGACAATTTTTTTTGTTGTTTTCGACCATTATGACATGAACAGAAAACTTTGGTTATAATATATAATGCCTCTGAAATTTGGATAAATACATAATGAAATCAAATGTTAGGCTATTAGCGCATGTTTTATAATGTTTCTCAAACTTTGGATAAAGTGCACTAATAAGCTTATCTTTAAGATAAAGTCTTGGATATAAAATTGGCCTCTTTTTATCCTTTCAACCCTTTTTAAAAAAAAACATTTGACAATGAAACAAGTTTTGAAATTAGACAAAGTGTCTTACTTTATTCACCTAACAATGCTAAATCCCTTTAAAAGACTGATATGATGAAAATGAAGCCTTGTTCGCCCTCTTTGGTGACATTTTTTGACTTTTCAGTGGTAAAACAAGGAGACCTAGATACAGACTTAGATGGAGATGGAATGACTGACCTAAGAATCTCAATGAAAATGAGTGACATGACCTCTGAGATGATGATGTCCATGGATGGAATGAGGGGAGGAACATTCCTTACCTAGACCATATGTAGTGACCAAAATTTATTTGAAATATTGTTTGAAAAGACAAATTTTTTGACCTAGGACTACTAGCAAATAAACTGAAAAAGAATTTTTGATCACTGAACATTTTGACACTAATAGGTGGCACACACCACTTAACCTGTCATGGAGTGAGGTGGGATTAAAGTGGCATGCCATGTGGCACCATGTGGGTGCCACAGAACATGGCACATGGAAACTTTAGACCGACATCACGTTTGATTTTGGAACCCAAATAGGGTAAATTTTTATATCACTAGAATCATCTTTACAAGAGGATTGCAATGGTGTAGCCCATCTCTAGCTTCAAGAAGTTTATAAGAACGAAATATTTTTATACCCCATTCTAATAACTACACATTGAGACTCGGGTTAGCATAGTAACCACATTTTCTTATTGGGTTGGATAAGGGGGTGTGTTACACTCGTTGTTATAATCTTGGTAATTATTTTATAAATAACATTGCAAAAGAATATTGCCTTGTAATACTCAAGGTCTTCAAGATTCTTCTTAATGGGTGTGAATGCTATGAAGGTTGAGTTCATTGAAGTGAGAACTTTTGCTTGGTGCTCTTGATTCCCCAACAACCCTCATAATATATTTCTCCATAAATATAGAGAAATCCATATAGAATTTCATTTTCCACCCATCTCGACTTGGGCCTTTTTACTTCTAAAAGTATTCTAATACTTCTTTAACAATTCCTTGTTACTCAATTTTATTGTAATTTTGTAATTTCGAGTGTCATCTATGAATCTTAAGAAGAACAAGGTATTTTTTACTTTTTTCACAATATTTTCCCTGGGAGGTTCTTGGTAAACAATTTGGGTATTAACTATCTCAATATCTACAATTTCTTGAAACCTAATGACCCCATTTTCCTTCATTTCCAATATGGTGTTTACATTTTTCTTATCTTTTACATAGTTTTAGAAGAACCTATTTTTCTTGTCTTCTTCTACTAATTATAGAATTAGAAAGCTATATAATGTTTTGTAAGGATTATTATTGTATTGGAGCTCTGCTCACTTAGAGGTTGCCTTCTTGAAGAGGCCCCATGTAAATTGCTCATTTTTTGGAATATCAATGAAGTGTTACTTATTCTGTAGGTTCAATACTCAAGTGTTATGTTTCATTTACTTTTTTTTTTAAGTTTTAATTTTGTCATATATTGCTCTTAATTATCTATTTTAATGATAAAATTACTCTACAAATGGTATCAAAGAAGTTTCCTTGCCATGAAACACCCAAAATTTAGAGTTTTTTTTTAGGCTAGACTTGTATCATGACATAATCGAAAAAATATGGTTGGGAAGCATACATGTGAGATCATCAAGTTGGACTCTCTTCCACAATATATATAATCTATTCATGAATTTTATCTTCCACATATCTTTGAGTATATCATTATCCCCATGGGCATATTTTAGGCCATCCCTCTAAAAAAATTCAATCATTTATGACTCTAGTATAGTGAGAACATCACTCAGGGGGATCATCTCATGTATCGATGAATTAGATTGGAAAAAGGTCACCATGAAATAATAATCAAGTACTATTGTTGTAAACCCCAAGGCATATTAGAGAGATTTATAACCTAACGTTCCCTTTCTCTTAGCTCCCTACTAAAATTCCTACTAAACTTGAAATATCCATAATTTTCCAAGTGTAGTCAATGCAGTGATCAATTAACATTAAAAGGAAATGCCTAGGAATGATTCTAAGCTCACCAAGACCATTGTAGGTGACCTAGCTCAAAATATTCATCATGTAGTGTTGATTGCATTGACATAACTAATCAATAAACCTTTTGGTGGACCCATGTGGCCCCATGAATATCAATAGAATGGATATTGAGATTAGCCAACTTGAAGAAAAAGTCAATTCAAGATAATGTGTCTACATTTCAAAAAAAATCAACAAAAAAATGTCCACCTTGCAAACCAATATCAACTAATAATTGAAAATTTGGAATGGTAGGGTGGATCAAGAGACAATGGAGAATATTTAGTGGGTAGTTGTCATTTTAATAGGTTAAATTTTCATTACAATCAACCTCATATGATGTACATATTACTTAAGGTGGATTTAAACAAGTGAAATAGATTTTGTCCAATGGAATGGGTGGGTCAAATGGAGCATTAATTTTACTTACATAGTATTGATTATGAACATTTAAAACCATAAGTAGGAGTAATATATCTACATAAGGAGTGTTGCAATGGTGGCATTGACATAAGAAGGAATTTCGGGGTACATTTCTTGGAACCAGTTTGTGAATGCATTTTATGATCACTTTGACGCTAATCCTAATTTTCTTAGGATTCTTAGTAACTTGTGCAAAACTAGCACACTGGAAGAATATTTTTTTTTTTTTGAGTGATTGGTGATTAGAGAAAAAGGATTGATTGATAAATTCTTCAAGGACCGTCTTACTAGTGGTCTCAAGGAGGTGATAAAATCACTAATGGAAATATATCACCAACTATAGAGTTCAAGGCCTCTCAACTAGGTAAGCATACACATGTTGGCAATAACGTAGTCCAAAAACCCCAATTTTTTCCAAAACCTACATCCTACCTTTCTGCCACCCCCAACCCATTCTCCAAACCTTAAAATTCACAAGTTACTTCTTCAATAAAAATAAAAAAATAAGTATATATATATATATATATATATAAAGGTCTCAAAAAATTAAATTCATTAATATAGCACCATATGACATTTCCAAGGTAATTTTTAGATAAGGACACCATTGATTTTGATCTAACAATGTTAACTACCTTCTAAAAAAATTAAATTCATTAATATAGCACCATATGAGATTTCCAAGGTATTTTTTAGATAAGGACACCATTTATTTTGATCTAACAATGCTAACAACCTCTCCCACTAAAGGGAATCCTCATGAGAGACTCCAAATTTTATTTATGCTTTGTCGAGCATTACATCTTATCAGACCTCGAAGTTAGTAGGATATATATAGAACATGAAGGGAATTAATTTTTTTTTTTTTGTAAGTCAAAGATTTTTCATTAATCAAAAGGTATGTAAAAGGATGTCAAAATGCATGTGGCCTCACCTCGACAAGGTTTGTTGACGAATGCTGTCACCATGCTAGAGACAAAAAGAAAAATACCCAACTGAGAGACCCACAACCTTATAGGCCTTACATGCCAAAAAAAGAAGAAGAACTAACAAGAAACCAATTACCATAATTAATCATTAGAAGTGATAGAGGTAGGATTATCTGGCCTCGTCCTTGGAGGAGGAGGTGGACGGTAAAGACAGTGGACATGTTGTTCAAAGTGAGCAAGCCAAGATTCCAACATCTCAATTTTCTTTTTCAAAATATTTTTTCCACGCCAAATAACCACAATTTGTTCACAAACGTGGCAGTGAAAGTAATGGGTTTGCTCCAAATTGGCCATAATTTCCTCATGTTCTTCCCTCCTAACCCTGTCATGAGATTCCAACGTGTCCAATATGGACTGGAGCATCTCCCGCTGTGTCAGAGATCTCCTGTTGCGACTAGCTACTGCACGTCCCATAGAACCCATGCTTCTCGGCCTACCACCCTACACTCAAACACTCAAGGCTTGACCACGAACTGAACTTCCACTTCTGCTACCTCTTCCACGACAACCCTAAGTCAAGGCCTTACAACCTCTTCCACCCACACGACCAACTACCAGAAATTTTCTACCTCCAACTTCACCACCCCCATTGGATTTTCCACGATTAGATACTACAGAATAAATCCTATAAATAACACAAAATCTCTCTTCACCACCCTTGACATCGATCAATGCAGGCGATCCCTGGGAAAATTCTGGCTTTGACCCCACAAGAGTACACAAGATGTGGGGGAGTGGCTTCATCTTAGAAGCCCAACCTAAAACTAGAAACCTGAAACAAGCCCAGATTGTGACCCACTACCTCTCAAATAGATCCAACACCACACCCCCAATAGCTAGATACTCTTCCAACCAATTGACCACCACTACAAACCGAACACTCTGCACCCCTGCCAGGAGAAGCGAAATTACCCAACCACTCCAGTCACCACCACCAAAATTCACCTCTAATCGACTACATACCCTGTCCAAAACTGCCCGACAACCTCTCACTAGGATGGTCCAAAGGAAATCCAAACAACTACCCATAAGAAAAGAACCACACTCTAACTCCCAGAAGCCCAAGAAATTCCAGAGCCATTGAAATTCCTCAATTATTATTCTGTGACCAACAACACCAAGATAGGAGAACCAGACAATGCCAATTACAAAGAGCTAAATTATGGCCAACTCCAAATACACATTGTCACCTATATAATTTTGAGTACCACTAGCCATCCACAACACAGAGAGATCCGCCACAACACCACCCATAATGCCTACACACGAAACTACCTAGGCCTGAAACATAAATACCCAATACCAAACACTTCTCCAACCGGTCAAGCAACTGATCAAACATTGAAAAGGAAATCTTCACTCATAATGACATGGTTGTAGCTGTTACCTTAATGGACTCACATGAGGAGGAGTTGCAGATGAAGGCTTACCACCAAGCCCACACGACCTAGAGAAACATATGACTTCCAATCCTGTTGAGAGCCAAACATCTTTATGAGTGCTACATAGTTGACACTAAATAGCCACCTGAATACAAGCGCCATGAATCCCCGTAATTCTTATTGCACATGCGAGGAATGATAGTTCACACGAACATGGGCAAAGGCATTAACTGTAGCATTATTGGAAGGAAAAATGCATGCCCTCCACCAACATTTCCAAATTTCATGAGTCATGCGTCAACCGACAGTCGATGATAACTGTTCACCACCCCCATCGGGGAAGGAAGGAAATTAACTTAATATATAGCAACAATTGCCATAATTTTTGCATCATAAAGTAGCAAAATAAACACACTATTGTAGAGAAAGAGTTCGGATTTCCATAGTGGTATGTGAAATTTGTTGACGTTTTGAATCCCAAACAAGAACCATCATCAACAATGTGAGTGAGGAAAGAAAAGTCAATATGGAGGATGAATAAATAGATAATAAATGAACAAAATAAAAAACCCAAAAATTAATTAAATCCTAAATATAAATAAAAAACCTAAACTAAAATTATTAAAATAAAAATAATAATCTAAAAATCTAATAAAATAATTAGTAATCAATAAATTTTATAAATAATAATGTTTATAAATAAATAATTAATAATAATAATGTTTTATTTATAATAATTATAATTCATAATGTTAATGATGAAGATGTCATAAAGGTTAAATTATTATTAACAATTGACTAGTGTTAAATTATATATATATATATATATATATATATATATAAACCTAAAATTATTTAATAATAAAATTATTATATATATATATAAAATAATTATTAGATTATTAAATAATTTTAGGTTTATATATATATATATATATATAAAATAATTATTAGATTATTAAATAATTTTAGGTTTATATATATATATATATTTAGGATTTAACTATATCTAATTGTTAATAATTTAACCTTTATAACATCTTAATTATTATAATTTTGAATTATAATTATTATAAATAAATAAATAAAAAATAAAAAATAATTATTTATGAAAAATATTTCATTATTTAATTTATAGAATCTATTGATTACTAATTATTTTATTAGATTTTAGATTATTAATTTTTTCATTTTAATAATTTTAGTTTAGGTTTTAATATATATATATATATATATTTTAGGATTTGGACGACTTTTTAGGTTTTTGATTTTGTTAATTTATTATCTATTTATTCATCATCTGCATTGACTCTTCTTTCCTCACTCATAGTCTCGATGATGGATCTTTTTTGGGATTTGAAACGTCGACAAATTTAACATACCACTGTGGGAAATCCAAACTCTTTTTCTACAAAACAACACCACAAAAATTTAAAATCTAACAAAACACACTATTATTTTTACATATAACTTCTCATCCCACCATTTAGGAAAAAAGTAAGAATGATATATTACTTAGGTCTCACAAAGTCCCCCAACCAAAAATTGGCTCACAAAATCAAACATGTCACAAGTAGGATATGAATCTAGGGGGTGAGTATAACAATTTCTTTTCTCAACGTGTTCAACTAGACCCAATTGACTAAATACAAGAAAAACATGTTATATCGATGCAATGCACATTTTTTAAATCATGATAGATAATGGGGGCACTATGAAATGTGGTGGTAGGCGTGAGGATGTGAATCCAAATGGATGATTATCTCCTCGAATATAACATGTTTACCATATAAGTGGGAGGGCAAGATGTAATTTTGGTGCATAATGGATGCAAAAATTGGGCGTTGGTTATCATGGATTTTCAAAAGTTATACATGAGCTTCAATAATATGAGCCATCAATGTATGATCAAAGGTATCCAAATAAGCTCTCTCAAACTCATCAACTCTCACAATATGGAAAATATCCTAAATAAGGGTCACTCCAGAATTATTGCTTCAATGCTATCCAAGTTATGGATAACTCCCCACATGCAATTGATCCTAATTTATATTTTGTTTTAGGAAGACATCACCATGTCTTTGAAACTCCCCATGTCCTACCCTGTCATATGGTGAGCATGACCATAACATCCCATTTATTCCAAGAAGTCAAGTACCCAAATCCTTTGTAGACATCCTTTTGCATAAAAAAATGAAATTGATAGGTCATTCGGGAATTGTTGGAAGTGGAATGATTCATCCTTGTAATAGCCCCTACTACACCATGATCATCACGGTTCTGAAGAAGTACGACAATTGATGCATGTGTTCCAACTTTCGTCCCCCTAAAAAGTTAACAAATAAAGATTTTTTTTCCAATTCTAGACATTGGTTACTTCTTGGGTGAACTTTATGGTGCACAGTTCCTCACTGAAGTAGATCTTCATTTTAGTTATCATCAAATTCAAATAAAGGAAGTAGAAATTCCTAAGATTTCATTACAAAACATGAAGGACATTATGCGTTTCTAGAGATACCATTTAGTTATTGTAATTTTCCATCCACTTTTCACAACCTCATGAACACGCTTTTTCATCCCTTTCTATGTAACCTTATGTTTATTTTATTGGATGATAATTTGATGTACAACAAAACTTGGGAGGCACATGTGGCACGTATTATTCAAGCCTTATGATTAATCCTATAAAACCACTTAGATGTTCCAAATATGATTTTGGAACTTCTAAAGTGGAATATTTGGGATATACTATAAGCAAAGATAAGGTGTCAACTATGTGGAAAGATTTGATCTAGGGGTAATTAATGTGAACCTAAAATTCATGCCTCTTACTATATTTTACTATATCTAATCCCCATGACGTCTTAGCCTTAGAAGTGATATGAAACATTAAATTTTAGTAATGATATATGAAAAATATTTCACTTCACTTCAACTGAACACACTAGTTAGTGCAAGGGAAAATATAATAAATAAATGCCAACAAGTTTCAACTCTTAAGGCATGCTCTTCCAAGAATACACTAGATATGAGAATCACTTTGTTATAATATATTTTAAAACAAAAAGTTTACTCTCTTATCTTAAATTTATGGGTTAACTCACTTAACAATTTCATACCTACATTATTTCAAAGCAACATGATCAAAAAATGCTTGAAATTACCCAATGAAGAATACAATTCAATCCAACAATCAAATCTCGCATTTACATAGCTTTTAATAACTAGAAACTACACACACACACAAAAAGTACATGTGCACACCACACTTTTATCACAAAGTTGGTACAATATCTAGCTCTCCAAACCCTAGCTATAAAAACCATGAAAACCATAGCTATTGACAAAGATCCACAATAAGCTTGTAGCAACACCAATGAGCCCTCCTTGACTTAAAAATCCTTGTATATCAAAAGCTATTCACTCTAGCATTGTTGTATTCCTTAAGGTTTAAAGGCCTTAGACATGTTGCATCACATACGTACATGCACTAGAGAATTTGGCGGAAATTCCGATGGCCAATTCGTCGCTATTCCGACACATAGTCGTCGCAAGAGCGACAGTTCGGGGGCGGAAAAACCGTGGTTTGTCATGCCGTCGCCGTTCCGACGCACGTAAAAAGTGTTGCACTATCGACACTTCTTCCGTCGTTCCGAACAAGCGTCACTCTTCCGACGTCTCACAAACCGTCGCGCCTCCGACGTTTGTAAACTGTCGCACTTCCGATGAAATGTGGTTCGACGTTTGGAACGTCGCTCTTCCGACGCTTGTAAACCGTCGCAATTCTGACTCAACGTGGTCCGACATTTTGGACGTCGCTCTTCCGACGCTTGTAAACCGTCGCAATTCCGACTAAATGTGGTCCGACGTTTTGGACGTCGCTCTTCCGACGCTTGTAAACCGTCGCAATTCCGACTAAACGTGGTCCGACGTTTTGGACATCGCTCTTCCGACGTCTGTAAGATGTCACAATGCCGACGATGTGTGGTCCGACGTTTGGAACGTCGCTCTTCCGATGTTTTCATACTGTCTCTCTTCCGACGTTTCTCGGTTGTCGCAGTTCTGACGTCTACAAGGCGTCGGTAGACCGACGGAGGGTTCAATTTAAAAAAAAAAAAAATTGAAATTTTAAAAGACGAGAATCGTTGTTTTGAATATATTATATGAAGTAAAACAGTCCATGAAAGTGAAATAGCAGTATGTAGAATAGTAAAGCAACAGATAGAGTACCGACGTCCATTGTTCCAAATACAAATTAAAGTACCCAAAACCCTACAACAGAGAAAAACGCTAATCATGTGAGGAGTGTGATATGTCCAAAATATAAAAGACCATCAGACCATATCAATAAACCAGCAACATAGACCAGCATCGCTAGTTTTGAAGGCAGAGTGATAAACATTAATCATTTTTTTTTCACAAGAGAAAAAACGTTGTTTTGAATATATTATATGAAGTAAAACAGTCCATGAAGCTATTACATTTTCACATCTGAAGATTGGAACCCAAATATCCATCCAGAAAAGTGGAAGTCCCACCCCAGACAGTGATAGAAAAATACCCTATGTCACATACAGGGACTTGATATATAACCCAGTAACGGTCCACATGGAGATTATCGAAAATCTGAGAAAGCATCCAAATATGCTCGAGGCATCTATAAGAAAGTGAAATAGCAGTATGTAGAATAGTAAAGCAACAGATAGAGTACCGACGTCCATTGTTCCAAATACAAATTAAAGTACCCAAAATCCTGCAACAGAGAAAAACGCTAATCATGTGAGGAGTGTTATATGTCCAAAATATAAAAAGCCCATCAGACCATATCAATAAACCAGCAACATAGACCAGCATCGCTAGTTTTGAAGGCAGAGTGATAAACATTAATCATTTTTTTTTCACAAGAGAAAAAATGCTGTTTTGAATATATTATATGAAGTAAAATAGTCCATGAAGTTATTACATTTTCACATCTGAAGATTGGAACCCAAATATCCATCCAGAAAAGTGGAAGTCCCACCCCAGACAATGATATAAAAATACCCCATGTCACATACAGGGACTTGATATAAAACCCAGTAACGGTCCACATGGAGATTATCGACAATCTGAGAAAGCATCAAAATATGCCCGAGGCATCTATAAGAAAGTGAAATAGCAGTATGTAGAATAGTAAAGCAACAGATAGAGTACCGACGTCCATTGTTCCAAATACAAATTAAAGTACTCAAAACCCTGCAACAGAGAAAAACGCTAATCATGTGAGGAGTGTGATATGTCCAAAATATAAAAAGACCATCAGACCATATCAATAAACCAGCAACATAGACCAGCATCGCTAGTTTTGAAGGCAGAGTGATAAACATTAATCATTTTTTTTTTCACAAGAGAAAAACGATGTTTTGAATATATTGTATGAAGTAAAACAGTCCATGAAGTCATTACATTTTCACATCTTAAGATTGGAACCCAAATATCCATCCAGAAAAGTGGAAGTCCCACCCCAGACAATGATAGAAAAATACCTCATGTCACATACAACGACTTGATATAAAACCCAGTAACGGTCCACATGGAGATTATCGACAATCTGAGAAAGCATCCAAATATGCCCAAGGCATCTATAAGAAAGTGAAATAGCAGTATGTAGAATAGTAAAGCAACAGATAGAGTACGTACCGACTTCCATTGTTCCAAATACAAATTAAAGTACCCAAAATCCTTGAACAGAGAAAAACGCTAATCATGTGAGGAGTGTGATATGTCCAAAATATAAAAAGACCATCAGACCATATGAATAAACCAGCAACATAGACCCGCATCGCTAGTTTTGAAGGCAGAATGATAAACATTAATCATTTTTTTTTCAGAAGAGAAAAAATGCTATTTTGAATATATTATATGAAGTAAAACAGTCGATGAAGTCATTACATTTTCACATCTGAAGATTGGAACCCAAATATCCATCCAGAAAAGTGGAAGTCCCACCCCAGACAATGATAGAAAAATACCCCATGTCACATACAGGGACATGATATAAAATCCAGTAAAGGTCCACATGGAGATTATCGACAATCTGAGAAAGCATTCAAATATGCCCGAGGCATCTATAAGAAAGTGAAATAGTAGTATGTAGAACAGTAAAGCAACAGATAGAGTACCGACGCCCATTGTTCCAAATACAAATTAAAGTACCCAAAATCCTTGAATAGATCAAGAAAAACGCTAATCATGTGAGAATTCAAAGTAAAGTTAATCTATTAACATTGCGAATAAAATTACACCGAAGTCAAAAACATTTCCTGGCCATACTCATGGCAAATTTGTCATCAAAAAATCAAAAAATTAAGAAGAATGCCCTCATACGGGGAAACCAATCTTGAACGTTTAATTTACAGAATTCAAAAATAGCTATTACTTAAAGGTCCAAGATCGGATCAAACAAACTAAAAGTGCCCCTATTAACTGGCCTCGCTAAGCAAGAAAAACAAGTTAACCAAACTAATCCTCCCACGTTCCTCCACGATTCTGGCAGCACTGTCCCCCCGAAGGTCCAAGATCGCTAGGTGCTACCTCCACATGCATGCCAAGGCTCCCCTCCTGAAGGCCCGAATGCTGGCCGGCTTTTTCCAAGCTCAAACCCACCGGAAGGGTGCATTCTTCCTCTGTTTGGGCCTCCTCGCGGAAAACCACAGTGACTAAAGCCGTGATTCGTGGGCGGTTGAGAGAGCAATTAAAGGAAAATTGCGCAGTGCGCATCGTGGGAGAAGTTGAACTAGCGGTGGGGAAACGAGGAGCAAAGGAATCCACACGGGTTTTACGTGCCGATGTTGAAGCCCACTCCCGCCCACCTTGCACATTTGGATATCGACCTAAGTAATAATCACTGGACTGGCCGGAAGTCATCTCTGTTGAGGTGCCGGAGGGAGCGCGCCGGGATTGACCTCTAGTGCTCCCCCTGCGGCAACGCATCCTATGACGCACGCGAGGCATGGGTGCAATCTCAGGCGCAGTGGGCACAAGAGACGAAGAAGAAGAATTCCAATTAACAGAGGAAGACAGACAGAGATAGAACCGAGAGAAATGGAAATATGCAGCAAAGTCTAGGCAGAAGTTCCGCTGGCCACTTCTCCTTATTGTTACCAGGCAGTGTAATCCAGCAACCGGCTTGTCTGAAAAACCATGGCTAAACGCCATTTTGTCGACCCGTCTGCAATGCAATCAAAGGACGCCCGTCATAATTAATCTCTGATCATTAATAATGAGAGCCGAAGGCCGGATCAAATTGGAGCGTGCGGAATCACTCAGAGGAGTGGAGGTCCGATCTTGAACAGTGTTAAAAACTAATTAATGCATATTTGATGTGAAAACTTAATTGAACAGCGTTAAATGTTAATGTGATTGATATGAAATCGCCATATCCATGTCCCATCACCTTAAACGCCATCGAATGCACCCGCAGCCAGGAGCAGGGCAAGTTTTTATTGAGGACATGTGGCATAAATTGATTGGAGCGGATCATTGTTTGGGCCGCTCGCGCAGTGGAAATTTGGACCCGTAAAATATTAGGGCGAATTTGATAAGAAATTCACGTCACAAAATTGGCCGACGTCAGCAGGCTATTTTGAAACACGAATTTGGTTTGAATTATGGTTTATCGCCGTTTGAAGTCCGGTGGGCTCGACTTAAGAACAATTTTGTTTGATCCCATCTTATAAAATTTGTGTTGGTTTTCTTTGATAATACACATATTAAAATCCCGCTTAATAAAGAGACAAAATTGTTGTGCTTTCAGAACCTGACCCGAGGATTGGACATGAGTTAACAAACAAAATGATAGCGGAACCAGACATGCACCCGTGGTCAAGCCCTCTACCAAAACCACGAGCGGAATCACAAAAGCGGGTTGCCCATATCGCATCGCTTTTGCGGAGTAGGCGGTATTTCCTATTCGCGAGCGATTCCATAGGGAATGCGACACGTGGTGAAGTGACCCCCAGAAAACAACCATTTAACCCACGCCATCGCACGTTAAAGCCCGACGTTGGAAGCCGAGTGAAATTGCCAAGAGTCGTTGATTTGGAGAAGGGCCATCGGACAATGGTCGCACGTTGAACTTGCCCGGAGGTTAACTAAGGTGTGCGGATGATAGCCAGGTACGATATGAGTGTTTGATTGGTTATTGATATATATAGGTGGGGCCGGAGTATAATGAAATTGTTTAATTAAGCGATTGGCGGATAATTAGCATAAGTCTGGAGCGTGATTGTTGTAAGGCTGGGTGGTGAAATATAGAGCCAAAAGTTCATTACAAGTTATTTATTTAAAAAGAAACGTGGAGTATAAATACAAAGTGTTGAAAGTTAAACATTGGTTATAAGGCTTGGAGATAATATAAAGTCGGGAATATAAATTAAAGTCCAACCATTGTGGATAGTATTTATTTATCGAATTCTACGAATTTGATAAATAAACCCGAAGAAAGAAGAAGTCAATTAAGACTCAGGCTGGAGGAAAAGAACGGGGTAAACCAAGGGAAAATGCTGACAGAGCGATTGTAGACACACCAGCTCTCCTTGGGGGTCCAATTTCAATTTTGTTGCGTCACACGATGATCTCTCTTCTCTGGCATTTACTTGTATTGAAGATCACTATTCTAGGAATAAGGAGTTATTTTCTCCAAAAATAACCCTAGCCAAACATTGACAATGCATCAAGGATATATTTATATGCTTCATAAGTACATATGTTCTAATTCTAAATCATGTCTTGGAAGTGGTTGTTTTGCTAGAAATTATTCACCAGTTGGTTTCATACCAAAGTCTTTTTCACATTTTCGGCATCCAATACATGAAAAAGATAATGGTTTAAAACAACATAAATATTTGAAATTTTGCAAGAATTGTCTGGCACACTTTGAATATGAATTTTGAAGTCAAGTGCATGATGCTGTATAGGATCAAGTGTCATTTTGAATACCAAATTTTTCACAAAAAACTTCTCAACATGCTACCCTGCAGTAAGGATTAAATGAATATATTGCATCAAATATTTCCATAATAAAAGTGCACCTCGGCCATAAGACTAAACAACTACAAATGTTGTAGATCTAACAAGACCACACAATCAAATGTATTCCACAAGGCCAATACTGTATGAAAAATGAAAAGGAGTTTGCAACCACAAATACCTTAGGCAACTAATTCAATTAGATACACCAAACCATCAGCAAAAAGGAAAACCAGCCTACTCAAAAGGCAAGCGTTTACCTCCTTTGACAAAATTTTGAGTTCCGAAACAAGGGCCTTTATTGTCTTGTCAATGCCCCTAGTAATTTGAATGGGGTTTGCACCTGTTGCAACAACCTAAACAAAAAGGTTTCATTTCAAATTATTTTCCACAAATTTAAGATACAACCATAGTCAGTTTTGTATTTCCTAACAAGCTCATAAATTTTGACAAAAGAACCAAAATTTTTTAATACCTGATAGCAATTTTTTCACTCAAAAACTATCTTAGACTCAATAAACCCAACCCAAAACTAAAAAACCAAACACCATAAGACCCTACAAAAATGAATAAATGATCTTAATCCAGTACCATCGACAAAAAGTTACCTTTACACCCTCACTTATTAAACCCTGTGCTGTTGAATTTTAACTTCAACTGCTGCAGCAGAAGGACGGATGCAACATCAACATTTTTTTTTGGAGGTTGCTTGCATGCCATCCAGAAATTTAATTCAGCATTTAAAATTCCTGCAAGTTTTTTTTGTAGACGGCCACAGCCATATTTCTGTACAGGATTGTATTTAAACACAACAGCCAGCATTAACGCAATTCACCAACCAGAAATTAAACAAACAGAAATTTACCCGACAGTTTTGTAAATTCAAAAGGAGGACACGTGGAGCATTAATATTGGATCACATGAAATTGAAGGGAATCTGAAAACCTGAAAACCGGACCCGGATTTTTTATAGGGCACATTGGATTGAGAATTCGAGTTAAAATTAGGCAGACGTCAGCATCCCATTTTGGAACGCGAATTTGGTTTGAAATTCAATCTATTCAGACTTTTGAAGTCTGACGGAAAGGGTTCTTTAATGTTTTGATAGTTTAATATATACATATGTTTTAAACATATGTTATATATATATCATATACGAAATGAAAGGTGGGCCATAGAATTTAGTTTTAATTTTATTTTTTTTAAAAGAGGGTTTATTATAATATGTTTTATATGTTACGGCATATAAAAATAAAAAGGTCGAAAAAGCTTGGTAGTTTTTTTTATAGACGGTACGTAAATTTTTTATTACATAGCAGTGTGTAAAAAGTGAAAAACTGAGTGTAACTTTTTAAGTGTGTATGCACAGCAGTGCGAAAGGGAAAAACACAACAGAGTGTCTTAGAGACAGAGTATGTTTGTTTTGAACAGACATTGAGTTGGTTTTATGCACTACGTTTTGTAGCAGTCATAATTTTGTAATCCCTCTCGGTGAGGAAGTAGTGTAATAGTTTTTTTTTGAGTTATTGAAGGGAATAGAAGTTTGTTTTCAAAGTATTGAAACTCTGTCTCCTGTCAAAGAAATTTTTATTTTCTGTGTTAGAGGAAGGGAGATTTATGGGTGGTTCTTATGAATCAACCAACCATTCAGAACATGCTCATCAATCCAAACCATAATTATTATGTGACAATATTCAAGCAGGCACTGAATCGGATTTCTGAAGCTATGTTAGAGAAACCCTAAACTCTCACGAAAATAGGTGAAATGTGGCACCACTCAGAGACTGACATGTGCCAATTGGTACAAGTGGTAGAAAATTGGCATGCTCAAACAACGAGGTGATGCAGGAATGACATGAGGGAGAGAATATCAGAAAAGCCCCAAATCTAGAGAACTAAAGCTCATCACCAACCTGAGATTGACAACTTTACATGATGTAACCTATGAAATCGTAAATGGAGAAATCATAGTAACAATAAAGTAACCTATGTAACAATAGAGTCGGATTCATCCTGGGAGTGGTAATGGGAGAAATCATAGTGAACAACAGGAAACATGCATAGTTGCTTACAATCAAATAGATGAAAAAACACATACAAAAACCTAGATAATAATCGTGAACAAGCTTAATATTGAATTATGAACTGTAAAGGAACTTACAAAATGTGACATTACGAACCTGGTCAAGCGCACAAGCAAAAATATCCTGGACATGACCCTGGTTGACGAGTTGTATTGCTCATGATGCAAGAGGATTTGTACCTGCACTGCCAAGTCAATCAAAATCCATCATTATCTATACAATAAATACAAGTAATTGATGTAGTATTTTTTACTCTAAGATGCATTCTTATGATAATGTTAGAACATATGTTGAAAATGTCAAAACATACCTGACTAAGCTCCTCTTCATTTCAAGAACAATTTATTGGAGTCGCAAAAACAGAGCAAACCTCCACGATTCGAAATGGTATAGCCAGTGATAGTGACTTTTTTTTTTTTGTTGCTCTGTTGGATACGAGGAGGTTTGCTCCAGATTAAATCGCTCCAATAAATTATTCTCTACACATGAGGCCAACCACGTGAAAAACTTTGATCTTATAGCCCTCCCCTCACATCACTCTCAATTCCCCAATACCTAATCTATATTTCATTTTTTACTTTCATGAGCATAAAAAAATATTCAATAACTAATAAAAAAACAATTCAACAAAAAGTACGCAAGGAAACATTGCAATTAATGCTTGACATAAAAATAGTATGATAAATGAGTTTTTTATATAACGCAAAAAAACGTTCCAAGTATGGTAACGTTTGTCTTATAATAATACAATATTTACATTGTCAAATTTTATTTTTCTTCTTCCTATTTTTAAAGCTCCTAATTACATCATCAATATCATCGTGCTCTGCTCCTGTTTCGTGCCTTTCAACCCGCACTGCTGACCTAGTTGCGTATTCACGATGTCTGGGCTCATCCAGTGACGGGGCATCGCCTACAAAAATAGATAATATTAAATTTTAATTGTCGGTTTTTAAATATCATTGAACTAGTTCGGTAATATTAATAAAAAAAATTGCAATGAGATTATTTACCTGGTGCACCAGTTGTCGCCGCTGACCTAGTTGCATTGTCACGATGTCTGGTCTCATCCAGTGACGGGGCATCACCTCCAAAAACAGATAATAATTAAATTTTAATTATCAGTTTTTAAATATCATTGAACTAGTTCGGTAATATTAATAAAAAAAATTGCAATGAGATTATTTACCTGGTGCACCAGTTGTCGCCGTTGGGACTGTTGCCCTGTCTTCCTCTCTGGTGGTAAGATCATCAAGGGAAACATTCTCTGTCATTTAAACAAAAACGTTATAAGGACAACCATCAAGGTATAATTAGAAAAAATTATAAGTGGAAATTAATTACCGTCACGGCCCTCACTGATAGCAGCATTGTCGGCCTGGTCCCCACTACAATGATCGGGTTGCACGAGAGGATCATCTACATCTGGCTCTAAAACTGGGTTATTTGCCTCGTTGGTAGTGTTGCTCCCCTGATTTAAACAAAGTTGTTAGACATTAAATTTATGGACGAAAACAAAAATATTGAAAGGTTAATGTTTTACCTTATGAGGCATTGTAGATCTTGGGACCTGCCCCAAGCTTCTGCGACGTTCAACTACAGCTTGATAGCCAAAACGGAAAGCAATATTTTTATCTTCCTCTGTAGTTATTGTTCCGAAGTCATCACCCTACATTATATATGATTGTGTATTTTTAATCATATCTGATAGGATTACAAAAACGTTGGAAGGCGATACAATTAATTATAAGATGTTTAGCTACTTAATTACAATTCTTGCAGCTAATTTCAAGTAGCCACCCTGGCCGAGCTTGTGATGGCCCTTTTTCTCTATCCTAGCTTTGGTTGCCTTTGAGGTGTCGGGCAACCTAGCATCAAAAGATTGAAGTCAGATATGACGTAGCACACTTTTATTTTAGACATAAAGAAAATTAAAGCTATTGAATTAAAGTTGTAATTTACCTTGCGGGTCCAGTTGGCATTTTCCTTCTTTCTTTGCCCTTTTCTCTTTTCCGTCATGGATGAGTGCTCTCCACTCACTCTCTGAAACTGCGAGAGGACGCTCATATCTAGGGTTAAATTGAAATTGCGTCCTATAGGTGTCCCTAGTATATTTCAAATATTTGCCGGCTACCTGAGCCACCGCTTTTCTGTCAAATGTGCCGACCCCAAAAAGGGCTTCTAGATAATCTAGAAGTTCTTTTTTCAGGTTGGAATTCTGGGAATTCCACCTTGTACGTATGGTTGGGCCAAAAATTACCAACGCATGGCTCTCCAGAATCCTGTAGAACTCATTGTTTCCTACACAGAATAAAACCAAAAGAAAAAGAATATATTATCATTAATTTAAAAATAAAAATCATGATAAATATGTTTTAGATAAAGTACATGAAATAGTTAAAATATTAAAATTTACCTGGGAGTTGTACATGATTTATAGGGACACCCTCATTGTTCACCAACAACGTGCCATTAATGGTCCCTGTGGAGCTGACACGTGTAGCTCCAGGAAACGCAATAATGTAGTTGGCCATATCAGCCTCATCATTGCCAACACGTTCAGCGGTTGGCTGGGTGTCTGCTTGGGCAGGGTGTGTTTCTTGGCTGGCACCTAAAGGAGTAGAAGGTGTACGAGAGGGTTGTTGGGTAATCTCTTGCCCTTGTGTCCCACTACTACCAACACCGGGTTCAATAAGTGCCAGAAAACGCTACATACAAAAGAACTTTTTGTTAGTTTAGTCAATGTAAAAATTAAAAATCAAACTATCACAATTCATCTCATGCAGAACAAAAAAAATATCCTTTTGACTTTTTATTATTACCTGATATCTATTTAGCTGCCTCATAAGATGTTGTATCCTCTCTTATGTTTCAGGTGTTTGAGGCGCGTCTATCAAAGCATTAAATTCCGACCTTGCATCTCGTGCCTTTTTTTGCAACAAGAACACTGGAGATAGGGATGAAGAAAGCTCTTCCTCAAAGAGGGAATCATCGGGCGTACCATGGCTAGGTGTCTGCATATTTGAACAAAATTAATATTATTTCAATTATGTAAATAACTAAAATACCTGAAGATAGAGCAATGCTGGCACTTTACATGTTCTTCCGTTGGCCTCTTTCCGCGATCATCTCGTCTCGGGGTTGTTCCTGCACTGCTCTGATCAGTCTGCCACATTGCAATAAAATTATAAATGTAAAAACTTGAAAAAAATATCTAACTTGAAAACACAAAATGAAAACTGAAATAATTTCTAATAAGACACCGGAAGACGGAGTTAGAGTTTCAAATATGCCTTGCATTGAATTCAGTCCTGGAAACATGTCATTGCACATTAAGGCACCCAAACATTCACTCCACGAATGATATATTTAAGTAGGCTTCTCCTATTCTAGGAAAACACCATACCTATAATGCATTCACTTGCATGTATAAAGGGAAAGGAAAACATGTTTTCATACAACGGTGACAAAGGCATCTTGGGGGAAGGTATCTTCACTTTTTATTTATGTTGTTCACCCACACCACTCTCGTGTTTTCACTAATCCTGTTTTGTCATTTTTGGATTCAAATTAAGTTAAGGCCTTAAGTATTTTTTGACCTTTCGGTGTAGTTTTTATAAGTGGCATGTATGGATTTTTCATTAATTCTGCACTTTTTCTCTTCATGCGCATGTTTCCCTGGAAATCAAATGCATGATTTAGTCCCATACATTTAAAAAGTTGTTGGATCAACTCCATTGGCAATATCATGTTTCCTATTCAATCAAAATTTATCTCAGTTAGGTTAGGTAGGAAGGTTTTCCCTTTGTATTAATAGGGTACTTCTAGCTTGCATTTTTATTATATCTTTCAAATTTAGTGTCGTTTCAATTAGGGCATGAATTTTTGCAACTTTCAAGGTGAGAATGAACAAAGACAAATTTTTGTGATGGATGACTGTATATGACTCCATGGCCAGAGGAAAAAGCACTAATCTACTTCTTCAAATATCTATAGTTCTCATTCACCTCATACGGAGATGGTCCCTGATTTTGAGCCAAATGTTGCAGCAAAAAGTTCTCCCCCTCCATAATTTGATAGTCAATGGAAATTTCTTAAATTGATGATGGGGCATGATTATGGAACATTGGCACATACATATGTAATGGAATTCCAAGATCATGATATATGTTTGCATATGTTTATGGCAATGTTCCACCCAGTCCCCTGGAGGTGGGAGCGAGGGGACGAGGGAGCGCGGGAGCGGCCTATGCAAAAGCTCCCTACCAATTTTCAGGAAACGTGGGGGGACGTCGGGGTCATAAAAATTATAAAATTTAATATTTAAAATGTAACTATATTTTTGCAAGGAATGTATATACGGTCATCATACACTTGCATCATGAAAGATAAATCATAAATGATAAAATTACAAATCGATGAATGATGAATCATATAATTGAAACAAATTTAAAATTTAAAAGTTAAAACATACATCATACAATCATGCATGTAAGTTTGTAAGTTTGTAACTATATAATCATTAATGTAACTACTAACAATGTACAATGAAAATAAAGTTTAAGATATCATAGGACATATTATATCAAGATTCAAAATAGAGTTTAAACTGAAGTTTACAACTCAAGTCTGAAACATAAAACTTAAACGCAAATAAGTTATGTCTGAAACACAAAACATAAAACATAACATATGAATATCAAATGATATCATCATACTGATAAATGAGCATAAATGCTCAAGTTAATGCCCCACTAGTCTCTGCATCCAACTTCTGCACGAATATATCAAGATCAACCATGTCACCATCTGAATCAGAATCACTTGGATTCTCAAATATACTAAGTGGCACATCAACTTTTAACACGAAACCATAAACTAAAAGGGGCGGTGAGGGGACGTGAGGGGGCGTGAGGGAAACATCCCCTAGAAGTCCCCAAGACCCCGGAGCGCGAGGGGGCGAGGAATATAGACCCCTAGGTGGGGGGGTGAGACCCCGTGTAACACTGGTTTATGGAGGTGGTGGAGCAAAAAAGAGCTCAAATAGAGCTGAAATTTTTCACATAAAAAGGACTGTGGGCTTGACTAATGGTTCCATTTAAAAAATGATATCTAGACAGAGAATAAGTGTAGCATGCGAACATGCATTGAAAATCCATCTGAGTTTGCATTGTATTACTTATGATGGATTCAAATTTGGGTTTCAAAATGCCAGGTTATGGCATGATTTTGTCGAGAAACCCTTAGTTGGATTCTCATGTTGGTTTATTTTATATTTTAAGTTTGTTTTGCAATCTTTGGGTGATAGTAACTCATGAACTAGGTTACCAATGTGTAACAATCATATTTCAAGAATAAAGTTGTGATTTTTTTATATTATTATTATTATCTATTAGCTACGAGTATTGACACCCAATGCCTGGAATTTTGACATCTTGATAGCATGGATAATTTCGAAAATGTTTCTAGTAATGTTAACATAATAACTATCATTACGTGTCTTCACTTTTTTCACCATAATAGACCTGTGATATGGACTCATCACACAACTTCATATGCTATGTCCCAACAAGTTCAAACTGGTTGAACATACCTCATAGTGTGGTTATTAAGGACAAGTTGCTTGATATATAACTCGATAGCATAGACCACGTTGCATTTCTAAAAAGAATCCTCAAGTGTCAAAAAAACTTCACAATATGTTCTACTATAAAGCCTTTTGGGATACCTGAAATAATATATGTATCATTGATGACTTTTAAAGTATGACAAGATCCGGAGGGAAAGGAAATCAATGGAAGAGTGATCCACCAATGAGAACCTAGAATTTAGCATCAGATGAGTTAGAGTCTAGGAAATTGAAACCCTATAATTTTAATTAATGATGAAGGACATCACATAGGTAATTATATTTTCATGTATAATAATCTGTTAATTCAAATTTAAACTACATAATATGAAAGGCATACCATAAATTTTTCCACGTAAGTCCAAACAACCTATAAAAATGGAAAACCTTCTTTTCCATGGGAAATAATTTACCTTTCCTTTTTCAAGATAATCTAAATCACAAAAAATATGAACTATACTGCACACATTCTTGGATAATGTGAAAGTGGAAAATGAATACCCTACACAAGTGATGCACACATGTACATTTGAACACTAATATATTTTTGTAGTTGAAATGCAATGCTTGTTTTCATTTAAATGTAGGGTTTTTAAAACAGGGAGAAATAATGGCTGCCAAATTAATAAGCGTTTCTTTGGGAAAAATTTAAATCTTGTATTGGGTGATGAAGATAATAGAGGGTATTGAATCTTGATTCTTGACACCTAGAGAGAACCATACAACCTAACACAATCCAATAGAATTGACCAAAAAAACCCAAATAGAGTCAACCCTACTATAGGAGGAAGGGCCTGCAGTAAGAACTTACCATTTTGCAAGAGGTGAGGGCGAATGTTGACAAGCCGAGGGAAAATGTCGCTATGCAAGAGCGGTAGGCGACGTGTGGCGACGTCGTTTTGAAAGAGCCGAGGGCGAATCCAGGGCGAATGATGTTCTGCAAGAGCTCAGGGCGAATGCTGAGGGCGAATGCTGTTCTGCAAGAGCTGAGGGCGAATGCTGAGGGCGAATTCTATTCTGCAAGAGCGGAGGGCGAATGCGCGCGTGATATCAGACGTTAATGTAGCACACATGTACATTTGAACACTAATAGATTTTTGTAGTTGAAATGCAATGCTTGTTTTCATTTAAATGTAGGTTTTTTAAAGCAGGGAGAAATAATGGCTGCCAAATTAATAAGCGTTTCTTTGGGAAAAATTTAAATCTTGTATTGGGTGATGAAGATAATAGAGGGTATTGAATCTTGATTCTTGACATCTAGAGAGAACCCTACAGCCTAACACAATCCAATGGAATTGACCAAAAAACCCAAATAGAGTCAACCCTACTATAGGAGGAAGGGCCTTGCAAAAGAAGAACTTACCATTTTGCAAGAGCCGAGGCGACGTCAAGCTCGCAAGAGCCGAGGGCGAATGTCATGAGTGCAAAGAGCCGAGGGTGAACGCCCGAGGGTGAATGTCGAGGGCAAATGTCGTCAACGCAAGAGTTGAGAGCCGAGCGTGAATGTCGAGGGAAAATGTCGTTCGTAAGAGCAGAGGGCGAATGCGCGTTGATATCAAACTTTGAATGTAGCTATTGCGATAAATACGAAACACAATAAAATCATTTTTATGTAGCGCGCATATAAGTTTCGACTTTTATGATTGAGATATAAGTTTGCACTTTTATAGGGAAGGCGAAAAATAATCCATGTTATAATTTAGATTATAAATAGGCGTCGCTATTACGACGGGTACCTCCAAACGTCGCAATGGCGACACCTAGACATTGTGTCGCAGTTGCGACGTTTAGAGTCGTCCCAATAGCGACGCTTTGGGCCATGGTGTCGCAATTACGACGTTTTCCTCTAAACGTCGCAATTGCGACACGTTTTAAAGTGTCGGTATTGCGACACTTGTCTATAGATGTCGGTATAGCGACGGTTTCGGGCGGGATGGAAAAAATTTGGGAAAATTTCTGACATTTGGTCAAAAGCGTCGGAAACAAGTGTCGGAATTTCCGCCAAATGTAGTAGTGATGGAAAGACAAATTTAGTGCTAGCCTCCAAATCTACATGTCTATCTTAGGGTTTGAGTCCTTAAATATTCCATCAATAGAAACTCTAAGACCTCCATGCAACATCAACAACAAAATAATTGAGTCTTGTTCCAAACAAGGCATCATATCAACCTCAAGACTCATCAAACTTATCTCTTTCCGATCTTACCTTAGACTTACATTCCAAATGAGAAAGGATCTAAAATCATATATAGCATTATATTCACTCTACATGTCTTCTACTAGGGTAGAAATCCTAGTGCGACAACAAGAGGCATAATAACCATCATCATCCTCAAGACCATGTTATTCTCTAGGGATTGCATGCATATTATATAAAACCTAGTATTTCAAGATCAAACCATAGAAACACATAAGAGTAATTTATCCATGAGCATCCAATATCTCTATCTCTCTCCTTGCCTGCTCCTAGGGTTTCCCCATGAACCATAGCATTTAACTCCTTGGGTTTCATCATGAACCCTAATATATTTCTCCCTATAAGACTCCTCTCTTCTAAGTTTCCTCATGAATCCTTATGTCTCCAAAACAAGTATAAATATATAGTAATATGATGATAATTAAAAGAAGAGTTTTTTCCTAGCTTATATATATATATAATAGGTGATGGATGCTAACACAAAATAAGGACATAATTCCATACAATTAACGAAGAATACAACCACAAATGGAGCACTCTACAATATGAGGATTTTTCAATGTTAAAATAGTGTTTATTTAACCCCAAAGTGAAACACTCTTTGAGCATGATTCTCCATAGGCTCAATGCCCCTACTCCAATATGGTGCATACTCCATGAATTTATTATTATATTTCTGCCTCTTCCATTGTTGTTGGATATTAAAGTGTCCTCATGCAAGGTGATATTCCTCTAAGTATGTGCTAAATGTACGCACACATGCCCAATGCTACACTCATGTGTGCTAAGGTGGTCACAAAGCTCAAATTTTCCTCCTCAATATATGTCTTCAGGTCCATCACCAACCTCCATGAAGTAAACTTTTCAAACCATGCATCCTCAAGTTGTGTCCAACCTCTAAGCATAATGAATATACAATTTCTCTCTTCCCTTATGTATACAATAAATGAGAGACTCTAATAAAAAACAAGGACATATGTCCATGTAAGTAACCAAAAAGTAAATTACACACAAAAATCTATAACACAAGGATGTAAATGTATCAAAATAGGGTCTATATAAATCCTATAGCGAAACAGCCTCCAAGCATGACCCCCCTTAGGTTCAATGCCCCTCCTCCAATATGGAACAATCTATATTTTTTTCGTCTAATAGCCCCTCTTCCATGGTGGTATGCTATCCAAGTTCCCTTAAGTGAGGTGTTTCTCCTCTAACTATCTGCTACATGTCCACTTATATGCCTAATGCTACTCTCATGTATGTCAATGTGGTCATAAAACTTCAATTATTCTACTCAACATACATGTTTGGACCCATCACCAGGATCCTTAATCTAGAAATCCTCAAATCAAGTGTCCAATCTTGAACGTATATATGACATGGTCCCAAACTCCAATTAGGATAACAACCTCCTAGGTAAGGGCACCATACTAGAACCCTAACCAAGTTAAATCAGACACCTAAACTAAGCCATCCATATGTCCATGAAGCATTTCCAAGGGGCTAGAGGACATATCCCTCTCATATAACAGTAAATCATCCACCTAAACTAAGCCATCCATATGTCTATGAAGGATTGTGAAGGGGCCATAGGACATATCCTTCTCCTAACAAGGTGAAAAAAATTATATAGTAACCCCAAAAGATAATAAGTTGACCCCCAAAAATTTGAGGCAATGAAAGACTAGTGATGCCTTTCATGCCTTACAAGAAGCTATGCATACTACAATCTTAATAGTTCCAAAATTCACCATGAAGACTTTCATTTGAGAATGTAATACCTTTGGAAAAGGTATTTGGGTAATGTTGATAAAAGAGGGTGGAATTCACCAATAATGTGATAAATTTATATAAAGGCTCAAGAGGTGACAAGCAAAAGAATAAGAAGACCCTAATTCAAAACATAGGTAAGTCATTCACACATGAAGGTTAAAGGGGCCAAGGCACTTAGCTATCAACTGTTTCTTAAATATTGAACCTAACATTTCCAAGTAATATTTGACTTAGGAAATAATTTCATTAATTTAGAAGACATATCTAAATAATCAAAAGAATTTCAACAAGTAAAAGAGATGACAAAAGTCCATGTGGATTTCAATAATTATGTAAATTCCAAGTCATTTTGTATAAACATATGTAGGAGAGTGATATAAAAGTGTAAGTAGCTTTATATTATTGAATGCTAATGATCTTGTAACATGTTTAAGGAAGCCAAACACTATGAGAAATTGTGGATTAATAAATATGTAGTTGTTTATTTATGAATGAGAGTGCTCTCACATCTCATGTATGACTAATACCATATCTCAATGACTATATATCAAGAGATTCTTTCATTGTTCATATGCTTGATTTTATATACTTGCAAAACTTGGTTTTCAAATAGGAACAAGTTAGGAATTTAAAATTTAACTTGATTATATAGCTAATTTTGACATGATCTATTAATTAATTTGTTATTGAGTAGGTTGCATGCTTCTTATTGGATGAAATATATTGTTTCTCTTCCAATTTTCATTCAATTCATTCTTAGTTTTAGGATTTATGTTCTACAATTCAATGCTTTTTGCAACTTAAATACAAAATTCTAAAACTCATAATTCTTATAGAATGATTCAGGCAGGTAGTGCCACAGACTAGAGGGCTTTCCAAAAAGGGAAAGAATCACATTTTGAATGTTTTATCCCATTATATCATGCACGTTGATGAGGTCAAAATTACATGTCAACATATTCCTTTAAATGATTTGAAAAATTCTCCCAATATTCTATTTACCATTGGATCTATCCATGGTGAACCAATAAACTTTAATCCATTTTATGATGTTTTTCAAAAATCGAAATAGAGATAGAACCTTTCGTAGGTAGGAATGGTTGAACCTACCAAAATAAATTTCCATTTCTATCTTGACAATCATGTCTCAAGTTTGGAATTTTATTAGAATAAAGTACACCTTGGGCCATCTATGTTAGTATTCCATACATTGAATTATTGGAAATAAATCATCCCCATTCTTTTGAGGTTATCATATTGATAATTTCATTTACTATATCTACATGAAAATTTGAACCTATTTTGTAGGTACCATACACGATATAAATAGCCTAAACTTGGAAAATTTGGCCAAATTCTATGCCTTATGGATGTTGTCTAAGTAGGTCGAGCTTATCCTCCCCCATTATTTGTAACCAACCTCTCCCTTCACATCTAGCCACTTTCACTAGATTTCCAAGGGTAAACATGAGATGAGGGGTTGTTATGACAAGATTCAACCTCCTAGGTGACCTTAAGTAAATGGAGTTGACAAAACATACTTACTTACTTCTGTTAGGTGCCTTAGGACCCTCTAGTAGTAATCCAAACCCTCCTAGTATACATCCCTGAGCCAAATTAACATTTCCCTGAGCTTGATCCCCAGTCACTCCATTTCCAAGCCCTACATCTCACTAAAAACCCCCAGTCACTCCCATGGGCCTGCATTAGTGCGTTTGTGGCCTTTTCTACTCAGTTATGTGCCAACAACTGCAAAATTTAAGGCTATTTTTCAGGGCTGGGGCTAAGCCTCTACCCATAAATCCATATAAATTTTAGAACTCATAAAATACATGAATACAATGATTATAAACCTGAAACTGAAACTAGGACTAGACCTGACTCATCCCCAACCGACACTGGCATTCCGTCAAACACTTGGTAGATATGCAACCTGCAAGTCATAAATGAATTTTTTAGCATAAGGGACTGAAAAATCATATGAGACCTAACAAGAAGGATCACCACCCTCTCCTATTAGCCATGTTAACATCAAATAGGTCTTGTATCCATTATTCTCCCAGTTACAAATAAAAACATGAAAAGAGCCATGATTAAAACCAATCATATATCCATGATTATAAACAACATATAAACATATAAATAACCATAAAATAACAACCATTAAAGCCACATAATAACAAGTACATTTACCAATAAAAAATAAGATAACTTAGCTTTCATTAAACACAGGCAAGAGACAACTAGGTTTGGAACTTCCACATATCACCCGACCATAGACATGGCTGAACCAAATTTATCTTTCATCCAGTCACCCTCGTGCCATATTCCAAGGATGAATGTAGGATATCATGGGATAAACCAATCCAAACTATATAAGGGAATCCAGAGGTTAAACCACCTCCACCCTCACCATACCGTGATCTCATCTAAACCGACCCCTAGATCACAAAATAAAACCGAGATTGGAATGCCTCCAGATTCCTGTCTCCACCCTTAGGCTTTACCATGTATCCATCCATTACAGGTCAAGGGATCCATAGGCCTTTGGGAATTTTCTTGAGACCATCTCTGCCCTATATTCCAAAACCTTCCGGCAATTCCAAAGCTCAAAACTGAGAACAATCCCATCACACCATGGCTATCTGAAAATGGAAAGGAAAGTCTAAAAACAACTGTAAAAACCTGACAAAACCATGCCACCGAAAAAAAAAAGAACCAAATAATAACGTGCACATACCATGCATGTCAAAACCAACTAGGAAATCATGCATGCAATTTATTACCTGCAAGTATTCCTGCTGAAGCTTGCTTGTTCCATCCTTTCCTTACTTGATATTTGCTTTCCTTTCCTTTCCTTGTCCTTCCTCTTCTTGATTTTTCCTTCCTCTTTGTCTTCTTTTTCTTTCTTGATCCAATGATGAAGGGCTCCAAGAAAAATCTAAGTTTCCAAGAGTGCGAGAGAGAGAGAATAGACAGAGAGCTCCAAAATTGAATTGACAAAAGGTACCAACTTATCCTTATAAGCCTTTTTATTAATTATGGCTCTATTTTCTTCAATTTTCCATTATTTTCCTTCATTTTCCTCCTCACATGCAACGTATGACCTTTCACCTTCCTTTTCTCCTATTTTCCTTTATTTTAATAAAGGAATGTGCCAAAAATACTTTTTTCCTTTTTAAAGCCTTAACCATTACCTTTGCCAATTTCTCCTTAGCTATAAACACATCAAGTAATGCCCACTAGGATATCTTGCCCAACATTTAGCTTGAAATAAGTGTCCCTTTCTCATGGTCTTATTTTGCCTTTATTAACTTTTATTACATGAACCTTTAACCCAGGTCTGTTACACTATTTTCACTTTAAGTTTCAACTGTTACTTTTGTTCTTTCATTGTAATGAGATACCAAATTGTTTTGTAGAATTTGGTTGAAAATTGATTACGATCTAGTGATTTGTGTATGTCTAGGGAGAACAAAATTTTCTAACTTTCTCATTTGATATTGGCTTTAGGACATCTACATTTTATTTTTAGAAAATGAATTGGTTATTAGGGATAAATTATTTTCCTAAGATTCCTCCCTCCTTTGTCATTAAGTCTTTCGAGAAATCACTGGCTTGGAGATATATTTATTCAAATAATCATAGGTAATTGAAGAATTTAAGAGAGATATTTCAATGTCTTGATTGGTGATTCTACTTTTGCTAGATTATTTTGTATCAAATACTTAAAATGACATAATAAATCAAACTACACATAATGTACATGAAATGTGAACATGGATCACAACTCCTAAAGTGATAAAAGAGATGAGTTAAATAATAGTTTCTTATAGATTAGGGGAACCTTCTCAAAATAACCCTAATATATCCATATATCCAAATCATATCTTCCCTTTCACAATAATTAATATATTGATCTCTCTACATACATATTCTTACTCATTGTACATGTGGGCATCATATTAGATTTCCCTATTACATATACATTCGACCCCATTCCATAGACATTCAAACCCATATATATCCCCATTAGGGCCATAAATTAGAACCAATCGTAAAAAAAATTTGTCTTCAAAGCTTTGTAGTTAAGGGTTGTACATGTGAAGAAACCTAGTAATATGATTTCATTATATTCCTACTCTCTTGTTGTCATTCGTGATTATCTACCCATCCATATTAATTTTTTCTTAGTGCAAAATATTTATATATCCCTTTATTCCTTCAATTCTATTTATGGTTGTAGCTTCTCCAAATAGTTGTAGTTGTTGCTATTTGATAACATCTTATTGCATAATTGTTCCTTGATTCCTAATCCATGAGTATTATTTATTATTTCATCTTCCTCCTTGGAAATGTTGATATTAATCATCTCATATTTCTTACCAACTTTCCTGGTAATGAGGGTGTTAATATCATTCCACCTTTGATGGTTTTCTTTCATTTTGCACACCCATATCATTAGAATTTGTTTTAGCGGAAACAATATGCTTTATCCTCTATACTTGGCCCTTGATTACTTTAGCCTTTGGGATCATATGATCATATTTTTAATGTACATCCTTGATCAAGATTGGATCATTATATAATTTTTCATCTACCTTGATGCTTTTAGAGTGGAAAAATTGGAGGAATCAACTTGCAGGAGAAATTTTCAATGGAGGGACTTACTTTGAAGAATTTGTATCTAAACACTTATGGGGCCATTTTGAGGACTTAAATGATGTTTTATGGGAGTACAATTTCTCTCTTAAGAATTGCGACCCTTGATGTTGTTCTACACTCAGAGACCTTTGCAATTGTGCAAGAATAATGTTAATCAAAATTCATATTAAAGATTTATGCATCTTAGTGTTGACCTACCATGTTTGACTGCCATGGCATGATTGAATGCCACATTATCCCCCATTACTCATTGAAAAGGGGATATCCATGTGGGGAAATTGAATATTACTCTAGAAGAGTCAAATTTATAATTTTATTTGAGAGTTGAAGGAGTCAAATCTAACTCCTATTTGGATATAAGGTTGTGTTAAAAAAGAGCCATTAGGAGGAGAAGTGGTTCCATTCTATTCAAATGTATATTGTAATGCATAATGAACCTAAATAAGGAATATATAACTGAATCTAAGATAAATAAATAGAAGAGTAATCACACCAAGATGATGGGTGGTATTTAAAGACATTGTTACAACACAAGAGCATAACACATTATGATGAGAGCATCACATTGCATGATAATGAGATAACAATTCATCACATGATCAATACATATTCCACCCACAGGGTCCTTTATTCATAGTATCTGAATCTAACCAACTCCCTTGAATTATGAAATATTTGGTCCACACATGAGCATCAATAGTTCCACGGCGGTTTCATGAAATTCACTCTAATTTGTCAGCTAGTCAACTATTCTAGTCAATTTGACTATCTAGTTGATTCCTTTTATAACTCAGTTAGTGGTCCTGCTAATTGAAGACTCAACCGATTATTCACTAATTGGTTACTTAACCAACCCGATGACCACTCAGTCAACTGCTCTACTAGTTGATTACTCAACTGACTATAAGATGTTAATCGATCCTTCGACTGGGTCTTTAGAAGCTCCAAAGATGTGATGAACCAATAGGACCTTAGGATCTAACACCCTCTCGATCAACACAAAATTTTTAAGGTTCAGGAGGTGAAATTATGTCTGTATTATATTTCCTCCCCATGATTGTAGCTCCTTAATGCCCAAGTATTCCTCATAAGTGAAATTATCTTCAAATAAAGGATTTATAGAGATATGAGTAATATGATAATTTTTTATGAAATATAAAAAAGTGACAACCTTATCTTAAAACAATTGTCTCAAGTATTGAGCATGAAGTTTGACATGCTTCATATTACTATGCAGTAATAACATTTTCAACAACCCGAATTTCATTTTGAATGTCAAAATAAATAACAGTCTATGGCTCAACAAGAAACCCAAACTCTCCCAAGAGTTGAAGAATCCAAACTACCTATATCCCTATATTAAAAACTCCACAATATTTAGCTTCCATCATTGATAGAGTGACTATATATTATTTCTTGCATGAAAAAATCATGGGCCCAAAAATGAGATGGAATACATAGACAAAAGTGGATTTTTTGTCATCATCATTGTTTTCCCGATTGGAGTCAATGAAGCTGACTAAAAAATATAAAATTCTATAGTATTTGATACCAAAATGAGAGGTAACCTTATTGTAATAGACCTTTTTTTTGTAGCTTTCTAGTGGAATTATCATGAATCCCACATAAATCGGGAAACAAATCTAACAACAAAATAAACATCAGGTCCATTTTGAGCTAGATAAATAAGGCTATTGACCAGCCGTTGATAAAGGGTAGCATCGAATTTTTGGAATTTACATTCTTTGGTCAACTTGGTTCATGCTTGAAAATGTGTAGCACATGGCTTACAATCACCCATGTTCAATCATTTCAGCAAATTCAATACATATTTTGCCTGAGAGAGAAAAATATCATCATATAATGGTAAACCTTGAAGACCAAGAAATAAATGTAGAAGACTAAGGTCAATTATCTCAAAGGTGTCAATAAATCGATTCTTCAATATAATAACTTGCTCAATGTTATTTCCAAAGATAATCAATTCATCAACATATACAACAACAATCAAAGTATCACCATTACAATGTAATACATAAAGACTATGATAAGATTCATAAATAATTAATCAATCTTAGCATACCAAGCTGAAGGGGCTGCTTCAAACCATATAACGGCTTTTCCATTCAATAGAAAAGATTCGGTTCTATCACAAAACTAGGGGGTTGATCCATATATTTCTTTAGATAAGTCACCAAGAAGGAAGGCACTCTTAACATCCATATAATGAATTTTCCATCCAAAACAGGCAGTAAGGGATAATATTAGTAGAACATAATTCATATTTGTGATAGGGGAAAAGGTTTTGGTGTAGTTGATGCATTCTTGCTATGAAAATACTTTTGCAACCAATTAAGATTTATGATGCTCAAAAATACCTTCAAAATTGAATTTGGTCTTATATACTAATTGACACTTTCTTCAGTAAACTAATTGTCTTTAATTTACTTGATTAATTGTCAACCAGGATTCATGTACTTGTGAAATGTATGTGCACTATATATGCTAGGATTTCTTCTGTAAATTAAGTAAATTATAAAAATGAAACTAATATATGATTTTTCTTCATACAATTTGGAGACTAATGACACACATGTTCTTTCAATCTAGAGTCCTAGCTAACTAAATTGATCTTTTAAAATAAAATATCTATCTAAATTTCATAAATCCATGCTTCTAATTATCAAAAGGGAATGCTTAAAAATCGAATATGAAAGAAAATAATTTAATTCTACTATTACAGAATTAAACTTAATCTGCACTTGATGCTGAAAGGAAATGTTTAAGCTAAATTGCAAATAAGGAAATACTTATTTTAAATGTTGTGAGAAAATGATAATGAAATCTAATTTGTAAAAAGATAATTTTTTTTTTTTGTAAGAGAATGACAATGAAATCTAATGTAAAAAAGGTAAAATCATAACTCAAGAATGGTTACTATGTGCATAATTAACCCCTAAATTGTATTCCATTTAGCATATTAGGAATTGAAATTCAATGATAAAACAACTAACAAATATTGACATTGAATGGTAACACAACTAACATAAATGAAATCGAATGATAAAACAACCAAGTACTGATGACAAAATGCATTGAACAAGAAAAATCTTTTTGGTATTTTCTGTTTATGAGTACTCTGCAAAAAAATAGAAACAATTACAAATATAACTATAAATGAAAGTAAACACTAAGAAAGGTTAATGTAAACAACTTAAAACTTAAAAACAAAACCTCACAACTCGTAGGGGGTCCTCCTAGCTGAGTGCAGGATTAATCAATAATCAAATACTCTTCACACACGCATTTGAAAGTAACAATGATTTTTATTATAAAAAAAAGTATTAGTATCTTCCACAAAATAATTATGAACTTAATAATAAAAAGAACTACTATTTCTTGTCTCACTTACACATTTATACAAATTGTGAAAAACAACTTGAAAGAGTTTTAACCCGATATGCTGCAAATGATATTGACACCTATGAGACTGATAACTAAGAGTCCAATATCTTTATGACTTGCAATTGAAAAAGAAATTCATAGGATATTTTTTTATCGATCTATAATATTGATAGCTAAGTCAATCCTTCAGTCTCATTTTCTTGATTCTCTGCTTCCTATGTTTTATTACTACATGCAGTTTTCAAGTTTGAATTGGCCTTTGACTTCAATATCTCCCATCTCACGTAACTTTCCAAGCGATGCCAGTAGGTGGTTATCCATCTGGGAGAAAATTGTCATCTTTTGATAGTCTTATTTATTCCATTGGAGTTTGAAACCTGTCTAACAATGGATTCTTCTATAGAAACTGATATCAGTTGTAGAATATGCAAAATTCAGTCACTGCAAGAATACCTTTTTCATGATTTCACTAAAAACAAAGAATTTAGATATGGACGATTAATACTTTGTAGAAGTTGATCTTGAACTTAATATGTTGAGGTTTTTGTAGAATAGTAACAAAAGGGTGAAATATAATGACAAAAATGATAGTAAAAAAGAGACATTTCTAAGCTTCAACATTATCCCACACCGAAGGTTTTGCATGTCCTCATGCACCAAAGTTAAAAAAATTGATTCCTTTCCTTTCTTTTCAGTGAATAATCTTCGATTCTTGTGAAAGCACATCCAATATAATACTCCTTTTCTTATTTTTAATAGAAAACATGGTTCTTGGTTTTTTTATTAAAATTATGCTTTGTAATCCTCTGACCATGTTTTTCGAAAACTTATTTTGAACTTTAATTTTCTTATTCTTTTTGTACCAATGACAGAGGTGTAGCAAGATGTTTTTATTTTGAGTCCTCAATATCTCATTTTTGACTTTAGCCTCTTCTCTTTCCCGAATCAAGTGTCTATTAAGAATCTCCAATTCATAAGTGTCCCGCTTTAGATTCTTTTCCATATTGTGTTTCTTTTTTGCACTTGGTTTTGTTGCTGAGGTCTCACCCATTTCAAATTGAGAAGATTTTTCTTTTTGCTGTGCATTTTGTTCTAGAGATTCTAAATAATCAGAGATCTCTTGTTGAACTGGATAAATTTTTGGGGTCTGTCTTGTTGGACTGCTTGTTGGACTGACTGTATGAGGTGGTGTGTTAAATCCTTCATTTTCAATATCTATCATTTCTGGTGATTGAGTGTTTGTTGATAATTTTGAATTTTTTTTACTCCTACTTACATTCATTCCTAAACTTCAAATGTTTTTCTCTTCTGCTCTGTTTTTCTTTGTTTTCTTCTTTTGTTCAAGTATTGGTTGACTTAGGCTAAATTTATTTATTTTAAGGTTTTTCTTATCACTTTTCTGTTTAAAATTTTCAGGAAATTGGGATAGTGGAGTATTGTCCTCAAATGGATATTCTAGAATTTCAGTCGTATTCTCCTCCTAAATTTCTTCTTCGAATCACTCTTTTTCAAGGTTAAGGTTTGATTTTTTTCTACTTATTTTGACCCTACAACTTCGTTATTTTTCTGGAACTTCTACAAAGTGATTTATTACTAAGAAATCCTGCCAATTATCTCCTTTTTCTTGCAAATGTGCTTCTATAAAAATCTTAATAAGTCCATGATGGTACCGAGAGTTAGTTATGGACGTAGATTCTCTTTGGATAATAAATTCCATTTTATTTAAACTTTACAGTAGAAAGTAGGGTAACTTGATTTCAAACCCATCAACAAAATTCATCATAAGCCTAGCATGATAGAAAAAAATTGTTCCATTTCTCCCTTCACATGTTATGAATTTATGAATTACTAGCAAGAGATTTTACCCTTTTCCTTTTAATGCTATAACTCGAATACCTTTCTTGAAAATGGACAAGTACATACTTGGTTCTTTTAAGAAGTGCACATAGTCATTCTTTTTAATTTTTACGTTTTTGAAATAGATTTCTCCATTCCTTGGTAGTCCTGTTGCTTCTACTATCATTAATTCTGTGAGGATGAGTTTAGTGTCTCTTGTTTCTGCATCTACTCCATCAAATGCTCAGGAAAAGGCTTTAGTAATCTCTGGTTCATACCCATTGAATTTTTCAAATAATTGAATCCATCCCACCTCTTGTAGCTTCTCCTTAACCCTAGCATAAGCCTATAATAATTTCTCACCATTTGGTTCATATCGAACAAGCATACCCATAGCGCGGAGAAGTTTTGGCCTAGAATGCTCTTTTCGATTAGGAAATGGGAGAGAATGAAGGGATTTAGAATGAGCACAATGGATATGGATCGGGTTTGAATGATGGAAAGGTAAGATATTGATGGAGGAAATCATGTTTTGTCCGAATTGTACTTACACAACTTCCCAGATCCGATTTAATAGGACTGGTGTTATGCGCTTAATTCTTGATCGTACTTTGATGTGAAAAGTGGTGTAATGATGAGAGGATAGGGTATAATAGTTACAAATTCAATATGTCCTCAATATATTAATATTTCATTCATAATTTAAAATCCAAGTTCTTAAATTAAATACAACTATAACATTATTACATAACTTAATGTTGCCTTTGATATTCCTTTTGTCGTTGAATTTGATTCTGGTTGTGGAACTATAAATTGTCTGCAGAATGATAGGAATTATACCTTTCATCTCTTAGATTTGATTTCTTTGGAAAAATATTCCATATTGCTATCATTGTTGTTGATGAAAAATACTGACTTCATGAATATAAATGACCATCTGAAAATTGATTGAAAGAAAAGAGGGATAAAAGGAAACATGGATAAGAAAGAAAGAATTTTTGAAAATATAAAATGCCAAGAAATTTTGGTTTTCAATTAATATTTTCTGTATAAAAATTCCAACAAAGTTTTTTTTCATATATATATATATATATATATAATTTTTTATTGAAAATAAATTATAATGAAGTTAAAGAATGAGGGGAAAAATCCCCTTTCTTAATCAACTTAAATTCAAAATTCTCTTGTAGATACTTAAAAAATTCTTCCATTGTCAATGGTTTAAGATATAATCTTAATATATGACCATTAAAAAGGAAAAAAAATGTTCATCATCAATAGTCTTGATTTTGAATGCTCCATTGTAAAAAACAATATCAATCTCATAAGGACCAAGTCATTGAGTTTGAATCTTTCCTTGAAAATATTTAAATTTGGAACAAAAAACAAGAGCCTAGTCACCTTGTTTGAACTTTTCATATCTAATAAACTTATCATGCCATTTTTATCTTTGTTGTTGCACTATGCTAGTCCTTTGAATATCATCTTGTCGAATTTCATCTAGCTCATTCAATTGTGCTAGTCTTCGCTTCTGAGCTTTTGACAACTCAAGGCCCAATTTAAGAGTTGTTCTATAGGTCTCCACCTATAATCATGTTGGAAACAAAAATTTCTTCCCATAGAAAATCTCATAAGGAGTATGTCCAATTGTGTTTCTCCATGTAGTTTGGTATGCCCATAATGATTTTGGAAGTTTTTCTGCCCAATCCTTTCTATGCAAATGCATAGTGTTGGTAAGAATTACTTCAAGAATTTTGTTAGTAGATTCCACCTGCCCATTGGTTTTAAGATGATATGGATTATAATTCCGATGCTTGATTTTATACTACTCCATAATATTTTGTACCAACTTGGATGTGAATTGAGTACCTTGATCCATTACAATTCATCTTGGAACACCAAAACGAGTAAAGATATCATCAAAAATAAATGAAACTACAACATTTTCAGTTGCAAATAAAAGAGGCTTAGATTCTACCCATTTTGTGACATAATCTATGTAAACAGGTATGTACCTTTTCTTTTTGGATGGAGGATTTATAGTTCCGACAAAATCTAGAGCCCATTTTTCAAAAGGCTCCACAAGTACCTGTGGTTATAGAGGCATTTCATTTGAAGGTACTAGATTTCCTATTCTCTGACCACTATCACATATTTTTACATATTCCTTGGCATATTTGAAAATATATCACCAATAATATCCCAAAAGAAGGATTTGTATGTAGTTCTTTTATCAAAAAATTACCTCCACATGGTTCATCATGGCAAGCTTTTATAATTTTTGGTACTTCATCTTCTCGAACACATCTTTGAATGATCAAATCAGGTCTGGTTTTGTATAATTCTCCATCTATTCAAGAATAGGATGCACTGGTTTTGATAATTTTTTTCTTTTCCCTTGTTGATGATTGTGGTGGAATTTTTCGTGTAGCTAAATGGTTGGCAATATTTGCAAACCAAGGCAATTTAGTAAATACTGCAAAAAGGTATTCATCAGGAAAATTTTATTTTATAGGAACATCAACATTATTATTTTGTATTATGGAAATGAAATTAAGAACTGTGTTTTCTTTTCCTAGTCTATCAAGTAGTAATGTTGAATTATTGTAATAGTAACAACCATATTGTAATTATTCCATTATTAATTGGTTTGTTCATTAAATATCTAATGGTAGAATGATCTGTATGAATAAAAGTTTCATAACCAGTAATGCAATGACAAATTTTTTTAATGGCATGTACCACAACTAAAAAATCCTTTTCAGTTATAGTATAATTTAATTCTAATGGAGTCAAATTTTTACTCATGTAATAAATAGCATAAGGAGTCAAATATTTTTTTCCCAAGACAAATCCTAAAGCTATATCTGAAGCATTAATGGATATGTGAAAAGAGAGAGACTAAATAGGCCCTCTTAAAATTGTTGCTTCAATAATTCATTGTTTCAATGTTTCAAATGATTTTTGACAATCAGAGTTCCATGCAAAAGAAAAATATTTTGTGAGAAGTTTGAAAAGTTGAGAGGTTATTTTTGTGAATTTTTCTATCAACCTCCTATAGTATCTAGTAAATCTGAAAAAAAATTCTAACATCACTTTGACAAACAGGAATTGAAATTTTAGAAATAATTTCTACTTTAGATGTGTCTACCTTAATTCCATCACCTAAAATATGGCAACCCAAAACAATACCTTTATTAAACATCATAAAACATTTTTCATGGCTTAATGAAAGGTTTGCTTCTTTACATCTAAAAGAACTTTTTCTAAATTTCCCATAGCTTCTTCGAAGGAATCTCCATACATAGTAAAATCATCCATGTATACTTCCACACAATCATGAATTATATCAGAAAAAATGCGTAGGACTACTCTTTGAAATGTGGCAGGTGCATTACATAATCCAAAATGAAGTACCATATAAGAATATGTGCCCCAAGGACATGTAAAAGTAGTTTTGTCTTGATATTCTCATGCTAGTTGGATTTGATTGTATCCACTAAAACTATCTAAGAATGAAATATACTTCTTTCTTGCCAATGTATCTAATACTTCATCTATAAATGGTAGTGGAAAATGATCTTTCAAAGTGGTTTTGTTTAATTATCTGTAATCACTAGATACTCTCCATTTTCCATTATTATTTGGAACAACCACTAGAGGTTATACCCATTGACTATCTGACATTAGATGAATGAAATTCACATTCAACCGTTTTTGTAATTCCTCTTTAACAATTTCCATTAAATTTGCATTCATTCTCCTTTGGGGTTGTCTAACTAGTTTGAATTTTCCTTAAATATAAATGTGATGCATATAAGTTTTAGGATCAATTCCTTTCATATCAGTATATTCCCATGCATAAGCAGAAGAATGTTTTTGTAGCATCATTATTAATTTTTTCTTTTGAAGTTATTCGAGGTTATTGTTAATATTTAATGTTTTACCTGGAAATATTTCTACTTGAGAATTGCCAAATTTCTCCATAGAATGTAAAGCAAATTGATGTGATGATAAATATTCATTGTTACATTGTTCTTGAAAACTTTGATTTTTTTCACAGTAAAAATAAGAATAATTATTACTCATCAAATTTATTAATTGATTTCCTTCATCTAATTGTGAAAAAGTATAAACTGATTTCATGTTATCAAAGTCTTCATTATCATCATATATCCATATTTCACTTTCTACTTCGGTTATAGTTTTTGCAAGAGGATACAATGTGAATTTATTAGTGGAATTTCCATAAGATATATACATATCTCCTGATCTACAACTTATGAATGCATCAACTGTAGCTAGCCAAGTTCTGCCTAAAATCAATAGATGGCCTCCTAAGTTGTTCTTGGGAGTTAAAACCATCAAATATACAAAATATTCCCAAGAATATAGAGAAACAAACACATCTTCTAATACTCCATCTGGTTTAATAATCGAGCTGTTTGCCAATTGCAATAATGTTGGAGTATATTGAAGATTTGACAGTTTGAGTTGTCCATGGTTTGTTTATTCACGATATTAATGGTTGCTCCTAGATCAATTAAAGTGTTTGGAATTTCAATACCATTGATATGGATTTTTACAATGGGGCTTCCTAGATCTAAATATATTTGGACAATAGTTTTCCCCATCATAATATCAACAATTTTCCCTACCAATTGAATATTTTTAATGTTTTTTTCTTTTTCTTCCTGATTTTCTAATACATAACTCCTTGATAGTTTTTGAAAATATTGGTATTTCCTTTATTTCTTGAAGTAAAGGAATTTTGATGCAAACATTATTAAGTTCATATAACATGTCATAATTTGGTAAAATAATTTTCCTTTCTATTCCTCCATCGATTTTAAGTCTTTCGGGAAAAGGTGGTTCTTGTAAAGAAATAGAAGGTTGTTTTTATTAGAGGAACTGTAAGAGCTTGTTTTATTTGATAATGGTATAGGAACATCTTACCTTAGAGGAATAATTTCTTGATCAAGAATTTAATATTTTTCATGAGTCTCATCCTCTTTAGATTCCTGTATGATAACTATTGGTTACTTCTTTTGCAAAAATCTACTAGATCTAAGTTGAACTCATTTAGACCTAGTGCTGTTATCATACAAGCTTGAAAATTTTGTCCTTCAACACTATAAACAACTTGTTTATTTTTATTATTTGGGTTAGGAAGTGGTTGAACAGGCAGTTGATTTAGTTTTTGAGGAAATGGTAACCAAAATTATTGGTTTGGATTTTGAAATTTTGGAAGTTGAGTGCGATGAGAAAAATATTATGGTGGAAAAGAAGAACAAGGTTGTTGGAATTGAGGATATTCAGGGTATTTACCATAAGGATTTTTCCAAACTAGTGCCCAAGATGGATTTTGAGATTGTGGAGGCCAAGGTTGCCAAGGCATAGGTGTAGTCCAATTATTCTGTGGTTGTGCATATGATTTAGTATTAAAGCCTTGAGCCATATTTGGCTATGGATTTTTCCAAGGTTTTTTAGCAACAAAAAAAATGGATTCAACTTGGCTTGTCCCAACTTCATCTTGAAAGACAACTTTAAGACCAGGTATCGAGGGACACTCCTTAGTATTATGATTCTCAACACATATGACATAAATTTCTACAATATCAAGGGGACACTCTCTCAAAGCATGCTTCTTTCTACATCTGAGACAAAAGGTAGATAATGCAATATTTTCAACCTTTTTCTTATTTTGAATATTAAGGGTATCTATTTGTTCACTAAGACTCCCTAAGATATTTGTTTTAAAATATTAAGAAAATTTCCTATTTCATATCTACTTACCATCCCAGTTGCAGATTTATTAATTCTGGTCATGACAGGGTCTCTTGGATTTTTCCTAGTTCTAGCCTTACCCCTTAAAATATGTGTACACAGCTCAAAAATGCATCAAAATGAAATATGAGAAACATCCCCTTTTCCCATTAGATTGAGGAGATCAATCCAATCATCTCTAATAGATTTCAGCAAAATAGCTTTTAAATTTTCGTCATCTAGATTATGCATCTTAGCACTTTTAACATTATAGGCAAATCTTTCAACTAAGTCTTCAATATTTTCATCCTCTTTTTGAATAACTTTAAAGTCTTCATCTTTAAGGTTATGGGGCATACAATAGTGTTTATATTTGTTTAAGAAAACATGTTTCATTTCTTCCCATGTTATGATAATATGTGTTCATAATCCCATAAACCATTTAAGTGCTCCATATTTTAAAGTGGCCGGAAACAATTTTGATTTTTGAGAATCAAGTAAGTAATCATAATATATACACAAGACTTCAAAATAAAAAATGGAAATTAGGGAGGATGTGTTAAGATATTCCGACACATAGGAAATATTTAAGTATAACTTGGTCTAGCATAGAGTTAGGTAAAGTGTGTTTCTTTAGTATGTACTTTTGTAACTTATAATCTGATGGTCACGATATGTAGTGATTCAACGGTTCATTCTCTCTTCGGTATTATCGACACTTGATCTGTGGCTTAACATCCTATTGGTCAATGATATTTATTTAAAGAGCATGGAGGGTCATTTTTCTGGTGACCTTTTATGAGAGAAGCTTATGTAAATTTTATTTCTTTATATTAATAAATTTCCTGAAGTGGCCAGGTTGGCTCAAGCTATGGAATGTTTCCCTCTTCAAGGGTTTTAACCACATCAAATACCGATGTACTGATCCGTGATCTGTTTGTGAGTGGTGACCTTTGGTGTTTGGTCTAGGGAACTTACCTTGTAAATTCCTACATGGTATCTGTAGAAATTATACACATGCATGTATATCATGGATTCACCCGATCTAAAAATGTACTAAAGTTAAATACTGAATCACTTCTACAAATATTTTGCGGAATTAGAAAACACAATTTCCAATCACATGAAGTAGAGAAGAATCAAAACAAACCACAACAAAGATAATTTCTCGGGGAAAGCATGCTACTCAAAACCCCACTATCTTCTATTATATATTCAACATGAATCATGAAACAATTACATACAAAGGTATTCTCACAAGATCCCTCCAGTACTTAGCTAATTTTCTCACACTTTCATACAAAAAAATGACCAATACTTAGCCAATTTACTACCTCTAGACAACCTGCCTTACTTGCACAATCCCCGATGAATGCAATCCCTAAAAGATAGGAATTTTGGCCTTCCTTGACCGCGCAAGTATCATGGGCACTCCAATGGCTGTTTGGTTGCATGGGTGCAACCCAATAATCCTACAACTGATAGTCAACTTCCCTTTCACCTAGATCTCAATTCGGTCTCCATTGGATCTGACATGCATGCAGCTAATAATAGTAAATCCTGAGTTGCATGTGAGATCAATGATTGTGAATTAATTACTACTTAACTCACTTGATCTCTCACTAGTGTATCAAACAGTTACAACTAGAACAACTGAGTTTAACTCACTTAACCGAGTTAAACTGATTACAACCTGCATTAACTAAAGCACCACTGCACTTTGAACTCTGTTACAACTAGAATTACTCTGCATGCCTCACCAACTACCGCTAACTCAAAATCCATTAGTTAAATGAGTTTATCACTCTCATTTAACTATTACAAGTTATTATTGAGAATATATTACAGTTTATTGTCCATCTTAATTAAGGGATAACTAAAATAGACATGCACCAAAAATAGTCCTGTGGGCCCCACCCTAGTGTAGGTGCTTAATGCACTAGGTGTGGGTGCTGAAATTTTCTTGTTGAATATCAACACTCCCTCTCAACAAGAAAGGGATTATCGTTCACCCCGATCCTGTCTCTATGGTATTCGATTTTTCTCCCAGTGAGCGTCTTCGTTAGAATATCTACATCTTGATCTTCCATGGGAATGTACTGAAGCAACATTATTCTTCTCTGCACACAATATCCGAGATGATGGTACCTGATATCTATATGCTTGGACCTATCATGAAACACATTATTAATTGAGATTTTGATGCAACTCTGATTATCACAATGAATCACTATTAGATCCATCTGAGAACCAAACAAACCAATCAATATCTTTCTCATCCAGATAGCCTCACATGCAGCTTGACTTGCTAGCATGTGTTCTGCTTTTGCTGAACTAAGTGCCAAAAATCGTTGTTTCTTGCTGTACCAAGAAACTGTTGTCGATCCTATGCTGAATATCCCTCCTGATGTGCTCTTTCTGTCTGATGGACTGCTCGCCCAATTTTCATCTAAGAAGCCATGAAGCTTCACTCCTTCTATCCGTATGCACCATAGACCATACTCTGATGTGCCCCTCAGGTATCTCAAGACATTCTTCCCCTCCTTCCAAAAGAGCTTGGTAGGCTTAACCATAGCTTGACTCAACTAGTTAACTACGTAGCAAATGTCTAGTATGGTGTTCACTAGATGCATCAGTGAACCAACTAACTGCCTGTAGACAGTAGCATCCGCTACCTCTTCAGAAGCAACATCCTCTTTCCTCCAATTTCCTGGAAGAGGAGTATCCATGGGTTTGTATCTCTCCATGTGAAACTTACTCAACATCTCCTTTGCATACTTGCCTTGAGACACACAAATTTCACCATCCCGCTGCCATATTTACAATCCAAGGAAATAATGAAGGAGTCCCAAGTCCTTCATTTCAAACTCCCTTGCAAGATCCTCCTTGCATGAGTGTATCAATTTCTCATCACCAGTCAAAATTAGATCATCAACATAAAGAAAAATAATCAATAGCTTACCCTCAACCACAATCTAGTACAAGTTTTCATTTTCTTCACTTTTGGTGAATCACAGTTCGGTGAAATAGCTATCTATCTGAGTGTACTAAGCACAAGGTGCTTGCTTCAGCCCATATAGTGCTCTTTTGAGTCAACACAAATGCGACTCACTGTTGAAGATTTGGAAACCTTCAGGCCGCTCTATGTACACCTATTCCTCAATTATCCCATTGAGAAACATAGTTTTCACATCCATCTGATGAATGTGCCAGCCCATCTTCTCTAAGAGTGCAAAGATGGATCTAATAGAAGAGTACCTTGCAATAGGTGCAAAAGTATCATCATAATCGATCCCCTTGATCAGTGAGCATCCTCGAGCCACAAATCTAGCCTTGTATTTCTCCACACTCCCATCATTAGCTTTCTTTACCTTGTAGATCCATCTCGATACAACCATTGATTTGTCACCCTGTCTTGAGACAATATCCCATGCACTATTCTTGACAATGGAGTCATAATCCTTCACCATTGCATCAACCCAAGTTGCTTTATGCACTGCTTCCTGAAAGGAAGATGGTTCAATCACAATACATTTTCTCATAAGAGCCATGTATCCAGTAAATCAGTCAGGAAACTGTCTCTGTCTGCACTGTGAAGTAGGGGCTCCTACATTCTCTACAACATCAAGTCTCAATTTATCAACTTCTGTGGTGCACCTTCTTCCATTTCTGATGGATGGCTCTGCATGAGTGTTTTACTCCACTCCATGATCCTTTACATGTGGCTTATCCACATCTTGAGGCTCATCCTTGGGAACCAACAGTTCCTCCTCTGCATGCAAGTACAACTCCCTCTCAAGGGACAACTGCATGGATTTCTCTTCATCAAATTTTATATCCCATCGCACAACAGTCATTCCGCTGTTTGGAAAATACACATGATAATTATGGGGTGTTTCAGTGTACCCCACAAAAATCCTGATCTCAGCTGTCGGTTCCAGCTTCTTCCTGGCGTCCTTGGTCACATGTACACAAATAGATGAGCTGAAAATATTAAAGTCTGAAAAATCAGGTTTCTTACCAGTGAAAGCCTCTTCAGGTGTACTCATGCCAAGTATCTTATAAGGACAACGGTTTTGCACCAATACCGCAGTGTTGCATGCTTCCGCCCACAGATGCATCATTAGGCCTTGATCATGCAACATTTCTCTTGCTGCACCCATGACTGTTCTGTTCTTTCTTTCTGTGACCCCATTCTGCTGTGGGTTATAAGGCACTATCAGGTCTCTTCAAATTCCTTCTTTGCTGCAGAAGTTCTTGTATGCATTAGAGATGTATTCTCCACTATTATCACTCCTAAGAGCCTTCAATTGCTTCCCCGACTCTTTCTCCAGCAGTGCCTTAAACTCAAGAAACTTAGAGAATGTTTAATCTTTCTTCTGCATGAAGAAGATCCAACACTTAAGAGAAAAGTCATCAACAAATATTACATAGTATTTATGTTTTGCTGTTGAAGCAACAGAGAATGGTCCACACATGTCTGTGTGGACTCTCTCAAGGATTCCCGAAGCTCGGTTCTCCTTCTCATGAAAGGTGGCCTTTACATATTTCCCATAGTACATCCCTTGCATGTGTCTGATTGTGTAAGTGTACCCCTGGGAAGACCAGTAGAAATCTGCTGCATGACTTTCAAGGCTCCATGGTGAAGATGGTCCAATCTCTTGTGCCATAATTCACCCTCATCCCAGCTCACCACTTGATCTACCTTGCCCATCATTACTGAGCAGCCCTCTACCTCTAGCTTGTAGATATTCTTAACTCGAATCCCTATCCTCTTGGCTTGTCCTATTTTTTTGTGTTGCAAGAAAGATTTTCCTTCACTAAAAACAACATCATAGCCTCTATCCTCCAACATTGTGACTGAGACTAAATTTTTCTTCAAACCTAGTACTTCCATTACATATTTTAATTGAAAGGTTTTACCTGACTGCCTCTAGAAGGTAATGGTACCAATCCCGGTAGCACTGTATCGCCCATCGTCACCCATTTCAATATGCATATGGAGATCCCTCTTCCAAGTCACTAAAAAGTTCCTTGTCTCCCGTCATGTCAAAGGAAGCGCCACTATCCAAATACCACACAGATCCCAATGCACTTGACACCATGCATGCGATCAATGAGAAGTCAAGCTCAAATTGCGAGACAAGAGCCTCACCAGCTGCAGATCCTCCAACCTTCTTGTTCTTCTTCTTTTGTGGAAATTTAGTAGAAAAATGCCCATGCTCGTGACAGTGAAAACACTTCACCATGGAAATGTCCTGCTTCTTTCCATTCTTGGAATTTATTCCCCTTCCCCTTCTTCGCCTTGGCAGCCAAAGCACAATCCTCTTCATCTTCATTCTTAGATGAATATCCATCTCTGGTGTTCCGTCTGAAATCCTCCTGCACCAAATCCGACCACATTCATTCCTAATCTGGTAATTTTTCCCTTCCATTGATAGAGTCTTAATAACTGTGCCAACTCTTGGGAAGTCTTAGGAGAGCCAAGCTCACCAAATCATCATCAATGACAGTTATACTAACGCTCCCCAGTTCATCCCGACATTGGACAAACTTTGTTATATATTTTGGTATGGAGTCGCCCTTCTCCATCTTGATCTTCCTGAGTTTATCTTTGAGCACCAATTTCCTATGGTCGCTGCTGCTCTGGAGTAGATCCGTCAAAGCCTTCCATATATGCATATGGTGTGGCTTTTCCATGGAGGCTTGAGACAATGTGGTCTCATACTCTATACAACATGATCCGCCTCGCCTTTGCCACTTTATTTTGCCATGCATCAAGATTTGTGGCATCTGTCACAATGGGTTTAGGAACATATTGTCAATGAATTCCTTCCAGCCATTGTCTTCGAGTACTGCCTCCATCCTGTCCTTATAAGAAATATAGTTTGATATGCCATTAGGGGAATTTTGAGGTCTAAAATGGGCCTCCTAAGGAAATTATAAAATAATAGTGGAAAAAATCTAATAAGATTTGATGACATCATCAAATTTTAGAGGGAAAAATGAAAAAAACTACTTTTCAATTCATATTTTCAACTTATCTCCCAAAGTTTTTACTCAAATTTCGGTAATATGGCAATGATTCACGAATTTAATTCCTCATCAAGGTACCATGTTGCTCTTTCGATGGGTCCTACTACACGAAAAATGAGAAATACATAAAAAAACGTGATTACAATCACGTTTTTATGTATTTCTCATTTTCGTGTAAGTTCATCGAAAGTGTACAGCATGGGTACAATGGATGAGGGTCGTCGCATGTTAATGCTCATTCAGGCAATGTGACACAGAATGAGTTAAAATACGAGTTGAAAAAGTAGTTTTATTATTTTATTATTTTTTAATATTTTTGCTTTTTTACTCCAAAAATGGTGAATCATCCATTATGGATGACATCATCATCTTGAATCCTATTGGTTGTTATAAAGTTTATTTTTGTTGTACATTTTTCTTATGAGGCCCATTTTAGACCTCAAAATTCCCCTAATGCCTCGAGTGTATACTCCAACCTCAATCCATCGAAAGCCATTTCGATCCTAAATCAACTGTGGCACCAAGAAAGTATTTCTGCAAATTCGAATTCTATCCAGTCACAAACTCAACTCCTCCTTCACAATTATGATTTCCTGTGCTCTGATATCATGTAGAAATTATACAACATGCATGTATATCATGGATTCACCCTATCTAAAAATATAATAAAGTTAAATACTAATTCTCTTCTACATTTCTTTTGCAAAATTAAAAACACAATCGCCAATCACATGAAGTAAATAAGAATCAAATCCAACCACAACATAGATAATTTCCCGGGGAAGCCTTGCTGCTCAAAACCCCACTATCTTCTATTGTATATTCAACATGGATCATGAAAAAATAACACATAAATGTCTTCTCACAATATCCCTCCAGTACTCAGCTAATTGTCTCACACTATCATACAAAAAAGTGACCAATACTTAGCCAATTTACTGCCTCCAGATAGCCTTCCTTGCTCGTGCAATCTCTGATGAATGCAATCCCTAAAAGATAGGAATTTCAGCCTTCCTTGACTGCACAAGTATCATGGGCACTCCAACGGCTGTTTGGTTGCATGGGTGCAACCCAATAATCCTACAAATGATAATCAACTTCCCTTTCACCTAGATCTCAATTGGGTCTCCACTGGATCTGACATGCATGCAACTAATAATAGTAAATCCTCAGTTGCATGTGAGATCACTGATTGTGAATTAATGATTATTTAATTCATTTGATCTCTCACTAATGTATCAAACAGTTACAACTAGAACAACTGAGTTTAACTCACTTAACTAAGTTAAACTTATTACAACCTGCATTAACGAATGCACCATTTCACTTCGAACTCTGTTACAACTAGAATTACTCTGCATGCCTCACCAACTACCTCTAACTAGAAATCCACTAGCTAAATGAGTTTATCACTCTTAGTTAACTATTACAAGTTATTTTTGAGAATATATTACAGTTTATTGTCCATCTTAAGTAAGGGATAACTAAAATAGACATGCACCAAAAGTAACCCTGTGGGCCCCACCCTAGTGTAGGTGCTTAATGCACTAGGTATGGGTGCTGGAATTTCTTGTTGAATCTCAACAGTAGCATAACTGTTTTGAGGGGCGCATTCGTTGTTGATGCAAATTCGAAGCCAGTTTGACTGCCTGTGATTTCCGTTTTCCAGATCTACTATTTATGACCACTTTCTGGCCAGGAGAACCGCTCTGTTGTGTCCTGTTGTGGTAAAAAACAACCCCCCATTTTTGACTTATGTACTTGAAATAATGGGGACCCTTTTTACAAATTTTTTGGCTAAACACTTTTTAGGATTTTTATTAAATTAATTATCATACATTTTTGTTTTTTTTTCATCTTCCTCAGAATTTTGTTTTGATTGCTTTGTTGAATTCGATTTTTCACAAGCTTTCCAACGATGCTTGTTTCGCTCCAATTGGTCAACCGGTTTGTAAATAGCACTCCTTTGAAGTTTGATCATTTTCTCGCTTGGGTTAAAAAATGTATAAAGTGTATGATATTTCAATTTTTCACAATTAAAATTGTTTTCCTTATAAATATTAATTTTTAGTTAATTTTTACTAATTTTTTCATTTTTCACTAATGATCCTCCAAAATGACCCAACTACATTGCACAATAGACGAAGATACATTTCGGGATATTGGTAATTTACTTCAACTGTTATTTTAAAACAAATTGCCAAACCCAAAACCCCAAAATTGCAAAATAGCTAAAGTCTAAATTGTAGGATGGTTAATCCCACGAGGGCCCCACTTCACAACATATCCTCTTTTCTAAAAAATCTCGAAATTAAAAAATTCCGATTTAAAAAGGCCAAAATAAAATGCGATTGCGAAATTGCGATATCGCAATATCGCATATCACATTTCACAAAACACTTCAAACACGTCCATTTTAAATTCACCAAAATTCGATGCGATGTGAAAAATAGACGAAGAGTTATAATTTTTTAATATAAAGTTTTGGTTGACCTCCTTATGCCTCCCAAATCATTTTTCTCACATCACCCTCACGTCACTCACCCTCCACCTCACCTCTCCTACCTCATGCTTACCTTATGTTTCTCTCCACTTATTCCTCCACCTAACTCTCTCCTCCATTAACACTCCCTTATCCCTCCATACTCTCACTCCACTCCTCCTCTCTCTCGTGGTGTGAATTTCATATATATTTTGAATTATTAATTAAAATAAATTATATTGTATGATATTATATTTTAATTATAATGTTTTAATATAATTTCAATTATAATATTAATATAATATTTTAATATTTTAATTAATCAATAAATATTATTATTATTATTATTTTAAATTAGTCTAATTCAGGATGATTTTTTCTTAATTAAGATTAATAATATAATTACAATTAATTAGTATTAATTAATTAAAAAACTATAATCTGATTTAGGACTAGTATTTAATTAAAAAATTCTGATTTTTAGCCCAAGCAAGAGAAATTCCAGAATTTTGTCCATTTTTATATACCAACTTTGGAAGCTCATAAATGGAGTTTTACTCGGCCAAACGAGGCCCATGATAGCTCATTGGATAGATAAAATCACGGAGAAAATTTCTAAAGTGGTTTCATTTTCAGATTTCATCATTTATTGGATCTAAAATTTAGTAGAACATCAAGCTTTGATTTTTTAAACAAAACCAATTTTTTGAGTTTTATTTTATGCATTTTAATTTGTCCACAGCTTCCCCTGAGTGCAGATCCATTCGTAAATAATATCCTTGACCAATTAGATCAGCACAGGCATCAAAATAAAGTTTAGATTTCATTTTTAATTATTTATTTAGTTAAGTTTTGAATGAATTTATTTTAATTCTAGATTTGGCATTTTGATTTTATTTTTGCATTTTAATTTTGTAGGAAAACAATTGAATAGATGACGAGAAAAAGATCTCAATCAATGTGAATGCTCCAACAATTGAATAATGAAATTTTGATCAAATAAAAATTTGATTGAGCGGATTTCTTCTTCAACAAATTTTCATATTAAGAATTCTTTTGCAAATATTATAAATAGCAGATTGCAAAATGTAATAAGGGCTTCTCTCCTCTACAATTCTGGAATTATAAAGCACTTATGTAATAGGAATTTAGAGTTATAGGTGGGAGGAGAGGAATCTTAGATCTGGGGATTATTGAGGTTTTCTTTTACATTCTGAGTTATGTATAATGAACAAAGTTTGCACTATTGTAACTCTAATTTTGAAAGTAGAAGTTCAGACATTGTAAAAGACTGTTAGAGACTGGAGCTGGAGAAATGGACTTAATAAATTGATATTTATAATATTATTATTTTAAATGATAGTTTCATTTTACGATAATAAGAATGTGTCAATTTAATTCCATATTTGTGCACTTTTTTCGGTATGAGTAATTTGCCTCAATTTTATGTTATTATTTATCTCTACTCTTATGGGCTGAATTCTAATTTTTGAGTAACTATTTACTAAGAGATACGTCTTATAAAATTGATTTATTGAATAGTGATATGTTGTGAACTTTTTCCGCATATTTTTGTTTAATTATTCAAGTTACTAATTAAATGATCAATATCATTTTGAGAACTTCTCCCTGAGTGTTGTTGAATAGGATGTGTTTGGTATTCGTAATGTCAGTTAATTGAACTACTTCATTAGCTTGATATTCATTATAAGCCAGACATATTTAAATCCCAATTATTTAAACTATCTTGCTCTCGGTTGGGATAGATCTATATTTTTCTAATTGAGATAGGATTAAAATAGTTCCTTTTGCTTGCATCTGAGAATAATATTGCATATAGATTAAATTATACATCCCTAAAAATTCCTCTTCCCAAAGAGGCAAAAATTTAATTGTGGCTTGGCTAAGCCCAAATTAGCTTAAAGATCACTTTCTTGCCCGATCAACAAGAAAAATGATCTGATGTGTCTTTCCCATTGGTAGAAATTTTTTATATTTTAAGCCAATGGAGATTGAGAGAAGGTAACTGGACCTAGTTAAACCAGTCGGAGTCACCATTCCAAATGGAAAAGGAGTTGCTTTAAGGTTCGGACCAGGTGGTCATCCCCCATCTTGTTGCAACGAATGTAGAGGCCTCAACATTTGGGCGCTAGAAGGAGGGTATGAGACTTGTTTTCCTTTGGAGTCTTTGTATTCTAACATTTTATTTTAATTACAATGACTCCTCTAAAACTTCCAATTTGGAGTTGTATTTCTGGACGTGCATCTTCCAATACTCCACTAGAAATAGTAACTATCTCAGGTAAATTTTAATGGTAAGAGAAATACTTCCGCATTAATCATGTCTTTCAATTTATTCAAAATTTTTTAAATTCTATTTTTGAAAAAAATGATGAAGATATTTTATGCAGGATTTTTACTTTTACATTCTTGGCAAAAGCCAGAAGCTGATGTCAATCACTTCCAGTTGCCTCAATCCATACTTGGAATTAATTTACTACAACCTTCCTTTTTAAATTTGATGGATATATCTACGAACATGTATGTGACTATTTTGAAGATATATAAAGGTTTGAAGGTGAGTATTTAATTGATTTTACCATCAAGTTTCGTTTAAATTGTTTAAAATTTAAAAATGAAGATAAACCTTGAAAAGAAGAATTACTAGATTGGTTCGAACATATTTGATATCTTCCTTCCATTCATAATCCATGTGAAATCATTTCAAGCTTTGATCAATATCCTTTTAATTTCATTGACATAAGTGAGAACTCCAATATGGAGGTACAAACAATTGATGATGAAGTGGCCTCTATTTTGTATAATCAATTCCTTCAATTTCTGCACACTTCCTACAGTATTGATAAATATCAAGGTGCACCTTCACATATCAATGAATCTCAATCACAAAGCTTTAAAAATTTCACTAATCAATCGCAAGAAGATATTAGCAACACTCTTGAAGAAAATACCGCTTTAAAATATGAAATCAGTATGAGTCAAAATCAGAAAATCAGAGCATAATCCGACGAGTACCAGCAATGATTAAAGTTTCCAATAATACACGACCTGTTGTACATATTCTTGAATTCTTTTGCGATGAGCAAGTACCAAATTCAGGACAACAAAGCAACATTCCTCAAGAAATCATAAGTAGCCAAGTAAATGATCTTAAAACTGAAATTTGCAATGAAGAAAATGCACATGAGTTCTCAAATAGAAACATTTTCAAATACATTGTTTCGGATTCATATTTTTCTCTTTATCATGATAATTTTTCTAATAACAATTTAACCTCTCTTCACATTAAATATATTTCAGAAAACAAAGAGGTTGATCTAAATGAATTGCTGGTTATTTTTTATGAGGATAAAGAATTAATTAATGATCATTCTTTTGGCATTAATGAACATGAACTCAATATTCCTTCTTGTTTTGATACATTATGTGAGATAGAAGGGAATTCTAATGAATGTCATAAAGTCATATATGATATCTACTTTTACATTGAGGATATTGATTTGTCTTGTTTACAATTGAATCCTCATAATCAAAGTATAATCACATGTGAAAATGAAGAACAATCTGATCCATAAATTGTTTCAAATAATTCTCATTTTCAAACAATTAATCACATTCATGATTTCAGCATTCAAGTAACCATTCCAATCTATGATTTATATAATGATCAAGCTCACATTCTCATTCATAGTCATAACCATTTATCGAATTCACAAGTGGGTATCAACAATCATTCTAATTGCATTATTCAACCTAATTCTTGTGAAGAGGGAATTGCTTTAAGTTGGTCCCAATTGTGTTGTAACAATACTTGTAATACTAGTGTAAACTATGATTCAATTTTGTTATTATTTCATCATTTATTTTTAACTTCAGATTTATTTTCTGTTTTTAGTCCTAGATTTTAAGATACTTTGTGTTGGCATATTGAGCAAAACAATTTTGAACACTCAATTAATGCATTATCTCAATGGAAAAATGAAGTTTCAAATTATAATTGTGAACATCAAGAATTATTAAACTTCCAATTTCAATTGATGTTCATTCCTTATTAATTACTTCTTACTTTTCAAGAGTAGCGCCAACAAGAGATTATATTTTCACTTTATGACCAACAATCTAATTTAATTAATAATATTTTGTGTGATCTATCGGACTTCCATCCGTTTTTCATTAATCTATTTGAAAGACATTTGGAAAGTTTTCCTACACGGAAGATCGTTAATAATTTAGCACTTGAACATAACACTAACAAAATCACATAGGACATTGTTTCTGAAAGGTCATTTCTAAAACCTGGCCTGTCATCTTCTCTTTTAAACCTCTCCCACTCAATAATGGAAATCCATCCAGATTTCTATGATCCAATTGAAATTCAGTTGGAAAGGGCATTTCAAGAGAAGGTAATGGTGAATAAGCTACTAACAATAAAGATACATTCTACTTTTAGATTTAGTTTTCTTAGTTTAATTATATTTGCATTTTTATTAATGTTTGATATGTACATACATACATGACTTAAAATGAGAAAGTGGTTACCTTGGAAGTATGACTATACCTAGTCATGTTTCTTTCATTGAGTTAGAAATAAGAATATATTAATTTTCTTTTCTCTTTGCATTTATTTCATTATTTCAGATTTTCAATAAAACAAGTAACGAATCCAATTTCTTTTGGGCATCCTATTTCAATTATAGAAAAGCAAGCTAGAGTATTTTAGAATTTATTGAATTATCAAATCATATTTATTCGTCAAGCCTTGAATTTTCTTGTTTTTCAAAATTCATAATATTGATCATACATGAAGAAATTCCAAGAATTTTCTACCACTTGACAATTTTTGATTCACAAGTAATTCTAATAACTCATTTTTACCACTTTTGTCTTCTGATGTAATTTTGGAAAGGACGCAATTTCAAAATATTCATTACTTAGCATTATAGATTAAAATAAGAAGGTGATTTTGAACTTATGTAAATTTTGAGAAAATTTGGGAGAACTTGAAAATTCATGAGGTAAACTTACAATCAAAATTCTTCTAGGTATGTGTTTACATGTTCACCATCACCTATTGTTTGTTTTATTTTTTCAAAGGTTATTTCTTATTTCCATTTGGTTTAGTTTGTAGGTCTTCATTGAATTGATTATGAAGACTCAAGATAAGCAAGCAGTCAGATCTTTTCAAATCCACAACATGTTCAGGGAAGTATTTATTATTTTATTCGGAATTTGAAGTGTTAGGGTCCTATAATAATAGGATTCATAGTTTTGAATTGACTTTTGATAGTCTTGTAAAATATGTACATACTTTTCTTTCTGCAAGTTGTTTTCCCATATTTTGAAAATATTGAAAAAAATAATTAAAAAAAATAAAAAAAGAGGGTAAAAAATCCTAAAAGAAAGATTAAAGGACTTAGAAAATATAGACCCCAAAAGAAAAAGATGAGAATAAGACCTGAAAGTGAGCAAGTCCAAATGCCACTATTTACTTTTCTGCAAAATAAATAATTATGGCAGAGTGTTAATAAATGCCATAATACATGATGAGTTAAACTGTTTAATCTTGACTTGTCATGTTTTCAATTTCATGTTTTAGATAGGAATAAAGATTTGTCAGACAATTTAATCCTGACAAATCAGTATATAGGTAGAGAATAATGAGGAGCTAAACAATTTAATCTAAGCCCTCGGATGAAATAAGGTAGATTTAGATAGTTTATGCTTTAAAAGAATAAATGTTTCAAGGTTGCAAGCCTAAATGCACCTGCCAAATGAAGAAAAAATGTTAGAATAAGGATGGGTAGGTAGAAACAAGTGGAGAAAGCATGTAATAATGAATCATCGAGAAAAATTACTAATTTCCCATCCCTCGTAAGTATTCAATATTCTAAGCTATCAGTCAAATAGGCTCAAAGCATTTCTCTAACTTTTGTTGGGACATGACCCAAGGCTCGATGACTGGCTAGTCGAAAATATCGAGTTCTTATGTTAAATCCCCATTTATCATCATTCATCCTTCATTCATACATTTTAACCTATTTTCCTAAGTAAAGACACATTCTTACTTAGCGAAGATTAAAATCCCATATAATTAACTTCATCCCTTCAGAAGCATTCATGAAACCCTCAAAACTACATTTATCCTAAGTATTGGTGAAATAATATAAAGATAAGCTATGCTTTACTCTTACACTTTACTTAGTGATTTTATGTATTTTTTTTTACACTACACTACCCTTTCATACAATGTTTTGACCAACGTTTATTATCCATGTGCTTAAATAAAACCCCAATTATACACCCTTTGGTCTAAAACTTATCATTAAATCAAATATCCCGACACTATAGTATTTAAACACATACTCAAAGTTTAAATAACTATATAATATAATACTACAACGCCCATAAAGAATGTTTTAAATACATGTTATATAAATCACTTCCCGCGACATATTATATAAGCCTAGAGGCTTAACCTTTATTAAAACACACTTTTATATGGGTTAAAGTCTTTTCCGCTGTGTATAATTAAACCCCTCATCCATATTCATCAAAAATTATATATAAGTTTTAAACCTTATATAAATGTTTTACCCATCCGCGTGCGCATATAAAAACCTCGGTCCCACACCATTCCATTTTAGCGCAGCTTCCGGTTCAATCTCGACCCTTCGCATTCATTCCTCAGATCTAACGGTTGATACGTGATATCGCGTTGAAAACATGCCAGTCTTGCCGATTTCCAAATGCACATGAAATAGGTGGTTTCACTTGGACCCCTCCCCTCCACGTGGCCTCCATCGATTGGATCGCGTGCATTTTGCTCCAAACAGCTTACCATCATAACCCCGCGCGATAACCACAGTTTGTTTTTGCGTTTAAAATCCGAAACCGCCTCCCGCCAATGACGAGACCTGCATTCAATGATAGTTAATGAAGATTAAATCAATAGGTTAAAACCTTTGATACATCTATTTTTTATGTTTATCCGTGCATTTGAACTCTGAAATAGCTCCTTCCGACTGTGTTAAGATTTTTCAAGCCCTTGCTTGCCAATTTCTCGCCCAAAAACTCAGATTTTACCACAAGATACCATTGAAGACTGTTGTAGAACGATTCACCACTCCAAAAAGCTGCCAAAGCCAAAATTCCAGACAGGAACCTGTAAAAACCATTTACAGCCAAATACCTGCACTTACAGGTATTTTCTGAAGAATTGAAACCTGCATATTGAATTCAATTTGTCTTTAAAGAAAGCCAATCCTTTTATTTACAAAATTGACCAAATTGAACGTCCCAAAATCACAAAAAAGAGGCCAAACCCTAGCAAAATTCTCCTAGGAAACCTTGTTTTCTATTGCAAGCCTTTTTAAAGCCAATTTCCTCAAATTTCACACTTTAAGGATCAAATTCAAGGATCTAAATGGCTAAAACCTCTGAATTACCTTGAAAACCCATTTTTTCAATCAAACCGACTCAGAAAACCCTTGTTTTCTGTTTTATGCCAGTTTTACATCCTCAAATTAACCTAGTTGAGCAAAAAAAAGTCCAACAGAAGCTATCCTTAACCTAAATTTCTCAGTTTCCTCTCTGTTAAAATAAAAACTCCCGCAAATAGTCTAATATTGTAGCAGTTACCCAAAATGCCTAAGAAACAGAGCACAAGTAGACCTGAAGGATCCAAAACACCTAAATCTAAGGGATCCAAAGCCCCTAAGCCTACCCTAGTCATCATTGCCAAATCTGCTATAACAGTAAACCCCCTTCAACCACCTGTGGTTGCTGCTGAAAAAATTCCTTTGATTGATCTTGAATATAAAATTGCAGACCCTGTTATTGAGTTTAATTTGCTAGATATACACAAATGATGTTATGAAAAATATCTAGACAAAGATGATATTCCAATTTGGGAAACCCATTTACCCAAGTATATAGTCCCATTGACTCATCCTGGTCAAGAACTCATTAGACTTTGTCAAAAATACTATGAACCAGATCAAAGGGCTATAGTAAATGCAGAAAAAGAAATACTTTTTACCATTATAGGCCAATCAATTAATCAAATGCTTCAATTACAACCTGATCCCCAGACAGTCCCCTTGTTTATAGAGGCTTTAACTCAGTTATACCTTGGCCTAGATTTCCCTAAAGGTTCATGATCTTTCAGAATTTTATGCCTTTTCATGTTGATATTCCAAAGATAAATCCTCCATACTCCACAGATAAATTTCCCGAAGGTTCTAGAAATATTATCTCTATGCTATCTTTTATCCTTGTATTTTTTACAGATGAGTATACTGATGAATCTATTCTTGGTTTCTTGTCCACCATGTCTCCTAGTAAACCTCCATCAGTCATCTTTGACTATGATGGTTTCATAGCAGATACCATCCACTACCAGTTGACTAAATTACCCACAAAAGGAGTTTTTAGATATTCATCTTATCTTTTCCATTTTTTTTATTCTCTCAAGAAGACAAATTTCCAGTTTCTTTGAAAAATATGGATGTAGAGGGAAAACCTCTATCAATTATCTTTTGGACTTCAGTATTGAGAAAAGAATCTAGTGATTTCACTTATTCAGAGTTTTCAAAACTATTTTTGCATCCATCAATGAGCAAATTAAACAAACCAGAACAACCTAGAATCAATGAAAAAATGAAAAGAATATTGCAGCTTTTAGAGCAGAACAAAGTTGGAGATTGGTACCTCTATGAAAAACATACAGAACTAAGAATTTTTGGATCAAACTTGTTACCCTACAAGTTTCCTAAACATGTATGTATGAGAATTTTTGAACTTTAGACAAATTCTCAATTCAGATTCAATTAACTTTATGGCAGCCAAGAAGAAGACCCAGTTTAAGTTAAAGAATCAATTTGGGCCATTCATAATCAACCACATAGATGCAGAAAAGGAAATATCAAAGAAATTATCAAAGTTCAGATTTGATGAGAGTTTTCCATGGAATTATGATCCTCAAGGGATCTTAAGCAAGCTAAGGGTGAAGTGTAAATTAACACCCTTTATCCATGAGACAAAGCCTGAAATAGAAAAGTTTGCCAATCAAATTGAATGGATTGAAAACACCTTGACAAAGGCAGCAAGCCAAAAAGATACAGCACAAGCATTGAAAGTTGTCAAGCAGCCATAAACATCAAGTAAAAGAGTCAGGGAAGAAGGATGTTACATAGCAGAGATAACAATTGAGACTAAATTTAAAGTAATCTATAACAAAAGGCCTAAGCTTAGTTCAGTTGATAAGAAGAAAGTAACAATTGATATTGATGAGACAGATGATCTAGTGACCAATGATGATATAGCAACAACCATAATCAATGAAACACTTATGGAAATTCAAAAGGAAAGACCAGTAAACCAGAATGACACACAAATGATTGAGAAACAACACAACATGGAAGCCTCTTCCTCATAGCCAGCTGAGGAAAAGGACTTGGACATCAAAGAGAGGCATAAGCAAATTAAGCAGAAAAATGAGGAGATAAAGACATAAATATATTCTCAATTCTTGACGTAGAAGCCTAGAAATCAGAATAGGTTATTATCAACATTTGACTATTCCAGCAATAAAATGATGATGTCATTTTTACAGCCTACTACACTAGCACCCAAAACAGTATCAGACTATAAAAAGGTGGACCTTGAGGTAGACACAGAGAATATTCATGAGCTGGACCAGATTGAGTTCCACAGAAAGACCTCTGAAATGATGTATTCTACAGTGGCAACCAAAGCAATGAGTGCCAATAAAATTCAAAATACCATACATAATATGAAAGATCAAATAAAGATCGATAAAGCATCACTTTATGCCAAGGACCTAAGGATCAAAGCCTTAGAGGAACTAGTTTTACAGGTGATCCCTCAAACATCCAAGCATCATAAATTTTGGTCAAGTAAAAGAATGAAGACATAGCAGCTTTGAGGAAACAACTTAAGCTTCCTCAAAGTGAGCATCCAAAAACAAAGGAAATCCTCCAGGATCAAAGTGAAAAATAGGAAATGATGAAACTAATACTTCAATTGAAAGCACAAATCAAGGAGATGGAAACACAAATGGACCAATTGGTCCAAGAAAGAGAGACTGTAAAAGAGCCAGAAGTTCCTACAATTCCTACAATCATCCCAGTGATTACTACAACGGTGCCTTCTAATTTAGGAGAGAAATTAGCACCAAAGGGCCCACTGGAAAATGCAGTGCCAGTGGTTTCAGCCACCATTTCAGCTACAAAATCTTCTACTACAAATGTACAGCAAACAAATGAAGCCAACCAGATTGTCAAAGTCATGGAAGAGATGTCTTTAAAGACATATGAAATAAACAGATTGAATGAGATGATTGAAAACCTTGAGAATGCAAATGAGATTATTCATATCAATGCCAGAACTCATGAGTAAAAAGCAGTCAGATTGGGAGAGCAGCTCAAGAATTTACAAAAGGAATTGAATTTCACAGAGTAGATCTCATACATTAAAAATCATCTCTAGACTAACATAATTGAAGCCATTCATAATCAATGGCCTTCAATTCAGGTTATTTATGAGCAGAAAGAATTGTTATTAGCAGCCCAAACAGAGATACAAAAGGCAAAAGATGAGTTGACTGATAAGCCTGCACAGGCTTTGAAACTCATTACATTTATAAACAGTAAGAATTTGGAGGAACTTGAAGAATTGCAAATATTAGATAGGACAGAGACAATCTTGAAAATCAGGAAGGTTGTCACTAAAAAGAGCTTAATGAACAATTTTGAAGAAAAGTGTGAAACAATGAACCTTGTCATAACTAGATTTATGGTAAAGTATACAAATTTAAGACAGAAAGGCTTACCAGACATACATGTTTTCAATGAGAAACTTATGCCACAAAAGGACTATGAAAAAAAGATTAGGGAGTTTGCTAAAGAGCAAGTAAACAAGCCACTAGCACAAAGCACTCCTACAGACAAAGTTTTACTTCAGTATTTTGAGGATTTATTTTTTCTACAACATGAAATTAAGCACCTCTTTGTCATCAAGTCTACTTTTGCAAGATACAAAAAGGCTGATGAAAACTTCAGGAAGCTAAAAAATGTTCAAATTCCAAAAGCAGAAGAGTCATAGGCTTTCACTGATTTGATGTAAAGATGAACGGTAAAAACAGTGAAAAATTTACCTAAAGACAGTCTAAAGAAAGATAAAATGAAAATACAGTTTTCTGATTTTTACTGCTAAACGATAATTTTACAGCAGTAAAACAGTAAAACTAATGGTCAAAGAGTATCAACGTTAAAGAGCATCAGGTTAAAGAGTATCAACGTTAAAGAGAACCAGGTTAAAGAGTATCAGTAGGAAAGAGTATCAGCGAAGGCAAGTCAAATGCATGAAAATATCTAACAGCTAGCAAGAATGACACAAAGGCAGCTAAAAGCTCCTTGTTAACAAAACAGTTCTATTTATTTTGGATAAAAGAGGACAGTTTGCTGATTTTTTAAGCAACTGTCCCTTTTATTATGTAATGATATTTTTTTTTTCCTAAAGTTATTCCTAGAACTTTTCTAGGATATTTGTAATACTTTTTGTATAAATACTTCAATTTCAGAAGTATTCAGTGTGGAATAAAATTGTTGGATTTACTATAGACATTTTTGTTGAACATTGGAGGCTATTGTGTGTTTGAATTCGAAGTAGCAGACTGGACAAGATGACTGGCGTCATAATTCAGGATCCCTGTGATAAGCTGATGAGTGAAGTACTTCCTACTTGTCATTGTTTCCTTTTCTAAGTTTCACGCATTCATTTTATGTTTGTTTTGTCTGAATGTGTAACTAGGAGTATTACTACAGGATTAGTCAAGTGCTCCCTGTCTTTAACTAGTTGCCATTTTAATGTTTTCCTGTGATTTCCAGTGCAAGGAACCCTTAATTGCTCCTTCTCCCATTTGACCTCTGCCTTCTACTTCCAGTTTTTGGATCAAAGGATCCTTAAGTTCCCTTTATCCCAATCATACCCCCTCACAAAAAACCACTTTCCCAAATCTTTGAGGGTTATCTATCTTACCCTGAATATATTTGTACCTTTTTGGCCTTGATTTCTAGTGCTGCTAGCTTCATTTAGACTCCATAGCCCAATGGACAAGTAGATTTCTTTCTATCTTACCTCCAAGTGATTTTTTCCCACCAAACCCTTTAAAACAAAACCAAATTGTACTTTCATAACTAGCCTCATATTATAAATCAAAGCAAAGTTAAAATTTAAAGAGAGAGCCCTCTTTGAACCCTAGGAAGGCTAGATCCTAGAGTTTGAAGTAGGTTTGTGGTTACCTCTAGAGTTCTTTGATTTAAATCCAAAATCCCACAACTTAATAATTTACTAGAATGATAACATGAAGGATATCTAAATTTTTCTTATATTTATTGAAATCTTGATAAGTTTTAATAAATTGTCGGAGGAATCATCTCAGATCATTATATTTCACAACTCTCTTCATAAGGAATATGTGGTATAATTACTTTCCAATCAGATATTATGAAAGTTAATTAAAATATTAAAGGATTATTTATTTTAAAGCAAAGTTAAATAACTTACTTTATTTTTGAATTGAATACTTTAAGAAATCATCGACCCCACATATGGCTCATTATATATCGCAAATCACATATTGAAGGCTCTGAAATGAGCATACACCAAATATCTCTGATCTCTCGATATTATCATTCCCTCCGATCTCCGATGATATTTTTGTCTGATATCACATTATCTGTATCAAACATTTGATCAGAGGCATCTCTTAACAATTCCCGATAGAAAACCTCCGATGCATGTCTTCCGATATTCATTCTCGCTCATTTTCCAATAAAATTACTTCACTAAAATTGCGATGTTCATATAACCTCAGACCCGATACAACATTTAAATTCAGCTCTGTAAGATGTTGCATCCGTTCATAAATCACAAGTTTGGTAGGGACATATATTTAAAGGTTCCGATGTCTCGAATCCAATATGAGATTAAATCCATATAATAAAAATATCAGGTCCATTCTTAATCAGCATATCAACAATGTTACATCTCTTGCCAAATATGTCGATCGCTGATTTCTTATAAAACTCGACCATCACACATTGCAAATTTTAGAGTTATGCATTAAGGCTTTACACAATAAGTTGTTTGAATTACGATGCGAAGCAGAGGAGTAAGGGAGAAATGAGGACCATTAGATCTGAGTGAGATCAACGGTGGAGTTTAAATCACATCCAACGGGGTTTCGCATATCGACGATTTTAGTGGTTATTGTTAAGACCTCACCCAATAATTTATATTAGTTGTGATGCGATAAAATATAAGGTAAGGAGATTGAGATGCGATGATACACATACCACATATCGCAGGAGATAATTAATATGTTAAATGTTAAAATTTGCAACGAGTGGTGTGGAGTTCACTGCGAATTATGAAATCTTAAAATTGCAAAATTGCAAAAGTGTTAAGTTGTGAAATCTGCGGGAAGGTAAGTTATAGAAGGTGCGAAGTGAAACTGTGTGTGATTGGTCACCATTTGTGTGGGCTGTAAAACCAAAGTTCTGCACGTATATTCTGATATTTGTAGTCACGCTGCATGAGTCATTTATCGCATTTTCATTATCGCAAGAATAATATCGGTGTTTTCTTTTTTGAAGAGCTTTAATCTTCTGATAGGACTATTCTCCGATATCGTATCCGCTCCATCGCAGTTTACCATCGCATATGATCATATCCCGACTTTGCCATCACAACTATTATATCGCATCGCAAAACTCGAATAAAGGTTTGTCTTAAGATCTTACGATGCGATAGATGCTAATATACGACTCTCCACCATTTTCTTTTAATTATTATAGAAAATTCAATCGAATATTGGCAAAAATGGAAGTCACAACTTTAAAGTTATGTATGGAAAAGAATCTCACGATGCAAAAATTTTGGCATGGTAATGTACTGATGATTAATTCATATTTTTAATTTTATTTTATTCTGAATTTCTCTCAATACTTATAATACAGAGATTCAAATCATTTTTATATAGTGTTATATTATTCAGGGTTTTGAATCAACTTTAATATTTTTGGAGTTGATATAAATTCAAAATGGAAGAAGCAAAAGAACATTCATCACTGCAATTCATAAAGAAGCATATCTTCATCTTCATTTATGATGGATTCGGTTTATTTACGATTCCTTGAACATGAAACATTGCTTTCTTTTAGTTTATAGCTTGCTTTAGTTTCCGATTTAATAAATAATGATTTTGGGTTAATAAAACTTCTTCATGATTTTAATTCTAATTAAATGAAGAAGTTACTTTTTGTTGGAGAAAATGGTACCTTTTAGGTAAGGTTAAATACAATTCCCCAATGGTAAGTTTTATATGCCCACTTTCATTTATTTTCATTTCTTCACTCTGTGTTTTAGTTAGTTTTTGCTGATATTGAACTCTATTTTTACTGGTCTTCATGAACCTTTCATACCTCTACCAGATCAGTTTTCGAAGTTCATTTTAATTTTTTTCTTTGAGATTCTTGAAAAAGAGAAGCAGTAATGAGCCTAATCGAATTAGCTAAATTGGGGAGTTTCTGAACCTCTAGTCTATTTCTTTAAAGCATTGCTTTCATTAGAAAATGGTTAAGATGCTTTTATGCAGGTTTTGTCTCGAAGAAGAAAATTTGCAATAGATAGAGACTTCTCATTCAGCGTATTATCTATCATTTCTATTCACCCTCTACATTTAAGAGCCTCATTTCTTATAACTCTGCAAGATTAAAAAAAAAAAAAATTTCTCAACATAGGAATGAACGTACATATGCTTATTTTCTTTTATTTCCTTTGTTGGAAAATTCATATATGTGGCCTTGCTGGAGTTTATCTTTTAAATTTTGTTTTCTTCTAGTTTTTTCTTTTTCCATTTTTATTTTTATTCGCTGATTTCTTTTTTTACTTTAGTTTAAGAATTATTTTCCTTATTTTTTCAGTTTTATTTTGATTTCGGTGACTTTACCATGATTTATGCGAAATGTTTTTCTCTTACCTAACTATGATTGACATACATGAGAAATACTTTAATCTATCCATTTAAGTGAATTTCATTAATCATTAAAGACATATATTTATGGAATCATAAAACCATCTTGCTTTAAATATTTATCATGGAGAAACACACATCTTTTCTAAGTGATTGAGCTTACTTTTTCAAGGAAAGCGCTGATTTGAGTTTAATACAATGAATTCCTCCCACCCGTCCACATAAAAGCATCTGATTGATAGTTGCAGAGAAAGAATTTGAAGTCAACATTATGGAAGTATTATTTCCATTAAAATAAATCTCTATTACCATCCCACCTTTTTCACTCAAATACATCATAACTAAAAGCTTGCAAATGTGCTTATCAAAAGGATGATTAAAAAAGAAATCATGGTAAATACAAGTAAACCCGACGGGGCTATGGACGCTCGCTGGCAGCGGGACTAGGCTTGTTTGGCATAAAAGACAACTATGGCGGGGTACTGTTCAGGCTCGCTGGCAGTGAAGCGATGTTAGAAAAAATCATAAAATGGATATACGCTTTATAAAAAACTCCTATCTCTACCTTCTTCTATTTTTCACATGAGGAAAGCTTAAAACAAAATTTTCCCAAATTTGGATTCATCACTTTTACTCGAGTCTATTTTAAGTACTTATCTTTTACAAAGTCATATTGCTTAATCTATTTATGTGGGACCTATGGAAATTTTTTACTGTTAGACGATTTCGTGATTTCCATTATTTTTAACCTTTGGGTAAAATAAATTTCATTATATTTAATCAGAGATAACTGGTTCTTCTCCCGCATGTCGCCGTTATTGTGGTAAAACACAACCCCCTCCATTTTTGACTTATGCACTTTAAATAACGGAGAACCTTTCTACAATTTTTTTGTCTAAATACCTTTTAGGATTTTCATTAAGTTAATTATAATACGTTTTTGTCATTTTTTCATCTTCCTCAGAATTTTGTTTTGATTGCTTTGTTGAATTTGATTTTTAACAAGCTTTCCAACGATACTTGTTTCGTTCCAGATGGTCAACCGGTTTGTAAATAACACTCTTTTGAAGTTTGATCATTTTCTCGTTTGGGTTAAAAAATGTATAAAGTGTATGATATTTCAATTTTCCCAATTAAAATAGTCTTCATTGTAAGTATTAATTTTTAGTTAATTTTTACTAATTTTTTCATTTTTCACTAACGGTCCTACAAAATGACCCAGCTAAATTGCACAATTGACGAAAATACATTTCGAGATATTGGTAATTTACTTCAACTGTTATTTTAAAACAAATTTCCAAACCCAAAACCCCAAAATTGCAAAATAGCTGAAGTCTAAATTGTAGGATGGTTAATCCCACGTGGACCCCACTTCACAACACATCCTCTTTTCTAAAAAATCCTGAAATTAAAAAATTTGATTTAAAAAGGCGGAAATAAAATGTGATTACAAAATTGCGATATCGCAATATCGCATATCGCATTTCGCAAAACACTTTAAACATGTCCATTTTAAATTCACCGAACTCCGATGCGATTTGGAAAATATACGAAGGGTTAGAATTTTTTAATATAAGGTTTTGGTTGATGTCTCTATGCCTCTCGAATCGTTTTTCTCACATCACCCTCACGTCATTCACCCTCCACCTCACCTCTCCTACATCATGTGTCTCTCCACTTATTTTTCCACCTAACTCTCTCCTCCATTAACACTCCCTTATCCTTCCATACTCTCACTCCACTCCTCGTCTCTCACGTGGTTTGCATTTCATATATATTTTGAATTATTAACTAAAATAAATTGTATTATATAATATTATAATTAATATTATATTTTCATTATAATTATAATATAATTTCAATTATGATATTAATATAATATTTTAATATTTTTATTAATAAAAAATATATATATATATATATATTTTAAATTAGTTTAATTATGTTTACGATTATTATTTTTTAATTAAGATTAATAATATAATTACAATTAATTAGTATTAATTAATTAAAAAACTGTAATCTAATTTAGGATTATAATTTAATTAAAAAATTCTGATTTTTAGCCTAAGCAACAGAAATTTCAGAATTCTTTCTATTTTTATAAACCAACTTTGGAAGCTCATAAATGAATTTTTACTTGGCCAAATGAGGCCCATGATGATTCATTGGATAGATAAAATCATGAAGAACATTTCTGAAGTGGTTTCATTTCTAGATTTGATCATTTATTAGGTCTAAAATTCAACATAAGATCAAGCTTCGAATTTAAAAAAAAAAAGAAAACTAATTTTATGAGTTTTGTTTTATACAATTTAATTTGCCCACAACTTCTCCTGAGTGCAGATCTATTCGTCAATAATATCCTTGACCAATTAGATCAACATAGGCATCAACAAAAAGCTTAGATTTCTTTTTTAATTATTTATTTAATTAAGTTTTGAATTGATTTATTTTAATTTTAGATTTGGCATTTTGATTTTATTTTTTCATTTTAATTTTGTAGGAAAACAATTGAAGAGATGAGGAGAAAAAGATCTTAATCAATGAGAACGCTCCAGCAATTGAAGAATGGATTTTTGAGCAAATAAAAATTTGATTGAGCATATTTCTTCTTCAACGAACTTTATTGTTAAGAATTCTTTTGCAAATATTATAAATAGCATATTGCAAAATATAATAATGGCTTCTCTCCTCTGCAATTCTTGAATTATAAAAGCACTTTTTTAATAGGAATTTAGAGTTGTAGGTGGGAGGAGAGAAATCTCAAATCTGGGAATTATTAAGGTTTTTCTTTTATATCTGAGTTATGTATAATGAACAGAGTTTGCACTATTGTAGCTCTGATTTTGAAAAAAGAAGTTCAGACATTGTAAAGGACTGTTAGAGATCGGAGTTGGAGAAATGGACTTAATAAATTGGTATTTATAATACTATTATTTTAAATGATGGTTTCATTTTACGATAACATGAATGTGTAAATTTACTTACATATTTGTGCACTTTTGTCGGTATGAGTAATTTGCCTTAAGTTTATGTTATTATTTATCTCTACTCTTATGGGTTGAATTCTGAATTCTGATTTCTGAGTAACTGTTTACTTAGAGATCTGTCTTATAAAACTGATTTATTGAATAGTGATATATTGTGAATTTTTTCTGCATATTATTGTTTAATTATTCAATTTACTAATTAAATGATCAATATCATTTTGAGAACTTCTTCCTGAGTGTTGTTGATTGATTATTTCAGCTAAGATGTCTCTAGATAGGATGTGTTTTATTCATAATGTCAGTTAATTGAACTACTTCGTTAGCTTGATATTCATTATAAGCAGGACATATTTAAATCCCAATTATTTAAAATATCTTGCTCTTGGTTGAGATAGATCTATATCTGCCTAATGGAGATAGGATTAAGATAGTTCCTTTTGCTTGCATCTTAGAATAATATTACATATAGATTAAATTATACATCCCTAAAAAGTCCTATTCCCAAAGAGGAAAAACTTTAATTGTGGCTTGGCTAAGCCCAAATTAGCTTAAAGTTCACTTTCTTGCCATATTAGCAAGAAAAATGATCTGATGTCTCTTCCCATTGGTAGACAAAAGTTATATTTTAAGCAAATGGTGATTGAGAGAAGGTAGCTTGACCTAGTTAAACTAGTCAGAGCCACGTTCCAAATGAAAAAGGAGCTGCTTTAAGGTCCAGACCAGGTGGTCATCCCCCATGTTGTTGCAATGAATGTCGAGGCCTCAACATGTCCAAAGCTTCTATTCTAGTGAGGAACCCCTTTCGTTTCATGCGAAAAAGTTTCTAGTTTCCCAAGCTATGTCATTTTAGATCTGGAGGTATAAAGTTTTTTGTAGTTATATTTATTTATCTCTCTGTTTTTTTTTCGGTTTATATAATTTTTTATATTACCGGATCTATACGCTCTTCTCTGGGTATGTTCTTTACTTTGCACTCTATGCAATTTGACAAACTAGAAATAGGAAGACGATATTTTTCTCATACGTACGCTCTTTCCCTGCGACTTTGTGCGATCTCGGGAAATTAGAAATAACGAGAAAAATATTTAGTGTTCAGACGGGCTAACCAGAATTCTAACATTCTATCGTAAGGCGTGTACGTTTTTTTGTTGTTGTTTGCGTGGTTGTTTTTTGCAGAAAAAACACGCAAAAAACAAAAAAAACCCCTTCCTCCTTTCCAACAATTACTAAATAGTTTTACTAGCTCACTTGGTCTAACCTTACTTTACGAGAATAGAGGCCTTAGGTTCAAGTTTTCTTGTCAAGTTACTTCTAAAAAGTTTTTTTTTTCAAGTTAATTTTCTAAAAAACTTTTTGTCAAGTTAATTTTTGAAAATGGGTTTTTGGTCAAGTTATTTTTTTTTGAAAAAAGGGGTTTTTGTCACAATATTAAAAAAAAAACACATGCACCTTATGTTTTAAGGTTACTTTATGTAATAGTGTTTTTCACCCATTATAAAAAGTGAGTCACTTACAGTCTAAAGTCACTTCATATTTTATTTAATTTACAGTCTACTTGGTCATTAGTTCTTAAAATAACATTGTAAAAGTGACTCTCATTTTCACTAAGGAAAAATTCGTAATTTTATTAATGAAAACAAAATTACATGTTACACTTTGCAGATAATAGTCAAAATATCGGCTAATAGGTTACATCATAGCATCATATATATGGGGAGAGATTTAAACTTTTCTCCCTTTCTTATTTTCAACCTTACGCCAAGGACCTTGTGTTGGCGTGGCAAAAATTAGGGCGAGCTGATTTTCTACTGTGGTTGCTCCATTGTCCTTATCCAAATCTGATGTATCTGAGTTGTGTTGTATTTTGATTCCTGCACTATCGGGTGCCGCATGGTCCATATTCGGCTGGGCCGTAGTGGTAATTTTAGCAAGATCTTGCATCTCTTGTTCTTGTGTCTCCGATTCGAGTGTTGTCTGGGTGTTTTCATTTGGGATGGGTGCATCCTCTTCTTCATCCAGCTCCTACCCTAGTTATTCTGAAGAAAATTTCCAGCCCTTGGTAGCTTTCCCTGTCTTTTTCTTTTTCTGGTGTCTCTTTTTGCTTCTGGAAATGTGTTTTGCAAATGCCCGATGTTCCTGCATATTTTGCATCTGAATGCCATGTTTTCATAGTCAAGATGCTGACTCCATTGCTGCTGTTTGTGATTCAGTTGAACGAACTCTGTAATCCCTTTACTAAGGTCCACTTCCACACAGATGCGTGCAAAAGTGTAGATCCTCTCCTCCAAACGTTGGGTATCTTTTTTTTATGTATCTCCCAATGATGTTTCCTATGCCTACAAGAACAAATTCATTCTAGAAATGAAGTGGTAGGTTGTATAGCCGAACCCAGACCGACATTCTGGAGACCTCCATAGTATTAGTGTCAAATTCAGGAAACCATGGTATGGTGAAGAGCCCAATGGATCCCCAGAACCATGGTCCTTCCCCAAGTATGTTGTCTCTGGCCTCCGAGGATAAGAACTTGACAATGAAAAATCCCTTTGAACATAGATGGATTTCACAGTCAACAATCTAGTTGGTGAAGATCCAATGAAAGAGCTCCATTGGTTTGGGCCAAAAGGAATTAAATCTGCAAATTAGTGCCTAAGATTCAAAGTTGGGTCAATGTTCATTAATCTCTGGAATATATATTCGCAATTCTGGCACATGATTTTGTTTTTCCACAATGTAAGGTTTGGGGCCATTCTCTGCTGGTACTGTTGGAGATGCTGTTTTATTTTTCCCCTGTAATATGTTCCTGTAAGAGGGACCTTTTGGTAAATCATTTTTGGATGTGCTGGGTCCCCTGGGTCCCTGAGATCTGTTCTGCCTAGCTGATCCACCTCTCAGTCTCAGATTGAGGTAAATGGTGGAGCTAGGGAAAATGGTGTATTCTTTGAGTGTGCTGGTATCTTGTAAAACTCGCCCACAATTAATTAGAGACTGCAAATGATATGGATATCTGGCGGATATCCAGATGTTTTGCTTCAGGTCCGTAACTTCATCAATATCCTGTATCCAAACTAAAAAACTATTCCCCACAGGGGGTTTTATAATAATCTGAATGCGATTAGTGCTTACCCGATTCACCTTTTCTTTGGTTCGAGCTTCGACTCTTCTTTGTTTATGTTATGTCTGCACCAATAGAGGCCAATACGTGTCTGGTTCCAATGCAGGGCTATGTTCAATGTTTGAAACCAGGGCCGCACAAATCGACAAAAAAAACAGAGTGTCAGGCCCTCTTTCGCTAATAAATTCCGGAGCATGTATAGTGCACCGTGGGTCACAGAGTACCACCTCCCGTCTGGTGACCACAGGTTTCAGGTGAAAGCCCCTGACACCAAGCCACAGGTCTCGTGAGCATTTGACGCAGAAATGTTGCCTTGAGTGCGGACGCAGGTGGGGTGTCGATGTATCAGTCCATGGCCGCTGCGGGGTGTGATGTCAACGATGCTTGACAAGGTGTTCGATGGGGAGTCGATTGTCGGCCGCAACAGGGAGTGAGAAGCCCCAAAACTGGTCTGGTATCTCCACTGGCCCATAACCATTGTAGCATTGGGTGCCGCCATGAGGGGCAGCCGATGAAAAAACGCAGAAACCAATTCATGAAACCCTAGACCTTCTTTCCACCATCTCAAGAGTTTCAATCACTACTCTCCTCATATGATTTTCATTAAAGTGACTTTCACTTATTTATAAAAGTTCACATAAAGTAGTTAAAAAAAAAAGTGAGTTTATTATATTAAGTTTGGAAATGAGGGATTAAAAAAAAAGTACAACTTTATCATCAACCTTCAACCTATCACGTGAGTATTCAGCATCTACTACTATTTTTCTTCAAAAAGACATAACTTCTTCATCCGGAAGCCGTTTTTTCGAACCGGCCTAATTTTTTGAGATCTTTCCATTGGAGTAGTTAGTTTCAACTTTTACAAATTTAGTGTTTAAAAATGGAAAGTACATGCCTGATTATTCTTAACAACACCACTTATTTCCAATGGCTATCCTACATGGTGGACTTACTTAGAAGTAAAGGGCTTTATAGAACAACCTCAAGACTAGAATCTAAACCTACCGATGAAGATAAACATGTTAAATTGGAAAATAAACAAGATCAAGCACTAGGGTTGATAGGAATGTCCATTGCTCAACATCTTAGATTCCATATTCAAGAAATTGACTCCCCTGATGAAGCTATGAAAAATATAAATATTATCTTTGGCATTCAAAATGAAATCAAAGCCCACCAGCTTGAAAATGAGTTGCTTACTTTGGACCCCAATTATTTCTCCTCCATTGAAGATTTTTTGTCCAAATTCAACACCCTTAGACTTCTCTTATAAGGTTGTAAGGTCAAAAAGGAATATTGTAGTCTTATCTATTCCATTCTTTCTAATCTAGGCCCTGCATACTCTTTATTTGTTTCCACCTTCCATTCCACTAGAGAAGCCCTAATTTCTCAAGGAACACCCTACAAATCCCCCTCTTTTGATGCCTTTTACGATTCTTTGATAAGAGAACAAGAAAAAATCTTACACCTTGGTATTATTAATACTGTAAAATCTTCTAAGAAATCCTTAGCATCCCAACAACAACCAAATCCAAAGAATCTTAAGAAGCAACATCCTAAAAAGAATGGAACTAAACCAAACAAGAGCCTTAAGAAATCTCAACCGCAAATTGAAAAAGAAACTCAAAAAACTGATAAGGAAAATAAAAACAAAGGGAAGAAGACAAATAGACTGCAAAATTTAAATTGTGATGGCCACGTAGAGTCAAAATGTTTTAAGAAGATGGAACCCTTGGAAGCAGCAATGAAGAAGCACAACATCCATTTGGATAAATCTTCACCTTCATCTTTGAGAATGACACTATGCATGTGGTTGTCAAGCATCAAGCTCTGGTTATGAATTGAATGTATCTTCTTCTTCTCATTCTCATGAGTGGCTCATTGATTCTGGAGCCTCTTACCACATGGAAAAAAATAAAGCCATGTTTTCTTCTTTAAATGATTGCAACACCAAAAATATTTATGTTGGTGATGATATATCTCTTAGTGTTGTCGGGTATGGAACCATTCATCTAGATAATGGTCAGTTGAATGATGTATTATGTGTTCCTACCTTGTCTTGAAACCTTCTATATGTTAATCATATAACTAATTCAGGTGAAGGGAAAACCGTAGAATTCTCACCTCATGATGTTGTAATTAAGGACCTAAGAGATCCTAGACACATTTTAGCTACTGACAATGTTGATGATTCCACAAGGTTGTATAAGTTTGACAACTTTGGGTCATCATGTCTTTCCTCCCTTTTTGTTGCTCATAATGATGAAATGAGAAAACTTTGGCATGAACAATTTGGTCAGTTAAACTATCGCTCTCTTCAAACTCTATGTAAAGAAAATATGGTGACAAGTCTTCCTATGGTATCTTGCCGAGATGGTGTTTGTTCCGGTTGTGTACTCGGAAAACATCATCGGGATATTTTTGAAAAACGTGCCTCTTGGCATGCTTCAACCCCTTTGCAGATTGTGCATAGTGATTTATGTGGTCCACTTCCAGTTGTTTCTTTCTCTTGCTACAAGTACTTCTTAACTTTCATTGATGAATTTTACAGACGCACTTGGGTATTATTCTCACAACTCAATAGTGATTTTTTTAACAAGTTCTTCATCTTTAAAGTATTTGTTGAGAAACAATCTGGACATCAAATTCTTAAGTTAATATCTGACAATGGAGGAGAATATGTTAACAACAAATTTATAAACTTTTGCACCGAGAATGACATTCAATTGCAACATAGTGTTCTGTATACAACACAAAAAAATGGTGTAGCTGAAAGGAAGAATCACACTCTAAAATAAAGGGCTAATTGTATGCTTCAATCTAAAGGACTTAGTCTTAATTTTTGGGCAGAAGCAATTAACTGCAAAAATTACATAGTAAATCACACTCCTACTAAGGTTTTAAGGAATATCACTCCAGAAGAAGCTTGGATCTCAATCAAACCAGATGTAAGTCACTTTCATTTTTTTTGGAAGTGAAGCTTGGGCCCATATTCCAGATGAGAAACATAAAGCCTTAGAACCTATGAGTGAAAAATGCATTTTTGTTGGATATTCTGAAAATGTCAAAGGATATAGACTTCTTCAACCCAAATTCCAAAATGTAATCATTAGAAGAGATGTAAAATTTGATGAAAATATATTGGTTTGAGAGCCTAGTTCGCCAGGTGTCCCACCTTTGGCCTGTGAGTCTGATTTGGCATATGTGCCACATATCTCTATGTCTTCTACTTGTGATAGCATTCCTTCTACTTTGGATGATGAAAAGGAGGATGAAAATCATCCTCCACCTCCTAAAGATCTTCCTTTATCTCCACAACTTCCAAAATGGGTCCCCTCTACTCAGGATGCAACAGGTTCTCTTGTAGGTGACCGTGTAGATCAATGTCGTACACATTCTCAGTTCGACAAAGCCTCTTCCTTATTGGCTCAAGTTCCATAAAATCATGATCGAGATACCTTGAAGAAGCTTCAAGTCATGAATATTGGGATGCAACTATGAATGCAGAATATCGTTCCTTATTGGTAAACAATACTTGGGATCTTGTTCCTCTTCCAAATGGAAGAAAAATTGTCAGATTGTTGTCAAGATAAATCCCCTCTGTGGACATAGACAATCTATCTATCCCTAGAGTGGGTCTAGCAACACGAGATTATTTCTAATGCAAAGCTCTCTTAACTAATGTTTACAATGCAACGATAAAAGAGACATAAATACATTTTTCCGTTGATCATGACCTCAATCCACGATCCTTGTAGGCCCGATTCCTGCTACTGATGGCACACGAATACCTGCGGATGATAAAGAGACAACAAAAAACGTGATACAATACATAATAAACGTAAACATTAGCTATCTATCAGATCAAGGAGTACCAAAATATTTGCATAAACATTTAAACAAATATAGAAAGAAAACATTAAATGTTATTATTGATAAATTACAAAAGGAGAGCTTACGACCTGAGCCTTGATGTTGAAGGCGTCCTTCACCAAGCTCAAATCATTCCTTCTCTCGAACACTTAGGCTTTATCATAATGCTAGCATGAAAAGGGATGAGAGTTCAAGCAAGTGTGACAATGATCAACCAAGCTCTAGAGTGGGGGAATGAGGGATGTGAATTTATAGGAAGGGAGAAGAGGTTGGGAGCCCATGAAAGGAGGAGGAAGGCCCACTTTCTAAGGGATTAACCCCCATGGATGAGATCAAGGCTCTAAAATCAATGAGCTTGACCTTATCACCACTGTTTAACAACCAACTTGCCGCCCTTGAGCTTCTAGAGGTCGAAGCTTCTCCTCCATTTGAGGAAACACAACTAGAAAGGGGATCAACACAATTTTCCAAGAAATTAGGGCACTAAAAGCATTAAGCCAGAACTGTGAAAAGTACATCAGCGTGGGCGTTGACTTGGGAAACTATAAATTTGACCAAGTATCTTTAGTAATCTTCCAAGGAAGTCTTCTTTAGATCTTCAGGGGATATGTTAACATATTTCTTGATGGTGGAAACATTGCATAGGATTTGTCATGGGGCATTTCATGATTAGGGACGGGAAAATGAGCATGGTGAAAAATTACTATGAAATAGACGCCCCTTAAAGCACGAAGGAATAACAGGGAGTAATGGCTGAAATGCTTTATGAACCAAGACAAAGAACACATACCACCTCCAGAAAACCTACCAAATCAAACATTTTACAATATATGACATCTCTGGTATGAATATGCCTAACCACATACTGTTTCACTAGGCATTAAATAACACATGAAGCCACAACATGGTTGTAGCCATCCGTCTAAAGAGATCATAGAAATGGATCCATGGTATGGACACAACCATCCGTATAGATAGGATCATGTATAAAATCATGAATACTCAATAACTCCTTGTAGCCTGGACCTCAAATCAGATGTGACCCAGGATGTTCACTGTGATCTCAATCTACCAAATGTAAAAATATAGCCATGCGAATAAATGTGTTGGTATCAAACATGATAGAAACCACCTGATTACTGGTCAATGATGAAAACTATTAACATGAACGAGAGAGACCACCAATAATGACGACGGACCTCAACGTACAACAACACAATCTGTAAGTGTGAATCAATGTGTTGAAGTCGAATACTTGTAGAATCATTTGATCAAAGGCCAATGATGTGAACCTATCGTCAAACATGAAGAACTTGCTATTGAAGCATGGAAGCTCCAGGGTACTGAACAAAAGTTTCTAAATCACCTCCCCGGATAATGAGCCGAAGTCGAAAAGAAGTGATTCATCGAAGGAGGGCCATGATGATTCCCACATCATCGACATGAAAAAAAGATATATTAAGATGATAGGAGTGATTCAAGGTTGTAATATAGGAGGTCAGATAAGCAGAGGATGTTTGACAAAAAGAATTTTTCTTGAGCATATTGGCGACATGACTCCGAAGTGTGGCAACATTTGACTCAAATAGGATAAGAGTTCATGTTGAAAAAATTGGTAATCAAATAAGAGACAACCAGATTTCCCAAACCCATGGAGGCAAAGCGACAAATGTAGGACATACCCAAACCGACACGAACTGCAGATGAGTGTCATGTTCAAGAGCGACAAGCTTCCCAAAATACACATAGGATGTTCACTTTCAAATTTCCCCCCGTTATTGCTAACGAGTACCTCTTTATTTTTTATAGCCAGCGTGAAGAGTATAACATATGCTGAGTGTGTAAGTTCATTCTTCGAATGAATCCATCATAGTAAGTATAATGAGCCCTAGGAAGGAGGAACTGAGTATCTTCATGGTGACAAGTCTTTCTTCATTTAATATTTAACGAGTCCAACGAAAGGGTAACTTAGTAAATTTTCATGTTTAAGGAGTTTGAAAAGAAAAAAAAAGGAAAATCCATCATGTCCCTTTACGTAAATCATCTCTTGAATCCAAAAAGGTAGAAAACAATATCCGAGAGAACCTCTTGACCATGTTCGATCAAGGTATTCCTTTTTCATAAATAGTTTGGCTAGTACCAGCAGTAAAAAGTAATGCATGGACAACTGGAAGGAGTGAGTCTAAAGTGCTATTCCATACGACTTAAGACAAAGGCTATTCTCTTAAGGTGGCTTATTTCCATGGAACTAAGTGCATGGACTAATAGAGTCTATATTTTAACCCTCAAATATAGACCCTCCTAATAATTAACCTCCATGCTGCGTTGGGAATCACCCTGGGAACCTAAGAATCGTATTTGTAGATCATGGATCCACCCTTAACGTTATTACCTATCTAGTTGTTCATGCCAATAGTAAATATCAACTCGAAAAAGGGGTAAATGTATACTAAGATCACACCAATTCATTCACTTTAACGAGTTCGAAATGACAAGTACTCGGCAATATTTTCATTTTTCGAGAGTCAGAAAAGAGCTGAAATTTGAATCATCCTAGAGGAATGAGTGGTTTAAAGGGTAGCAATTAGTTCCAGTTATCATTTAACTGCTCAAAACAAGTAAAGGTCAAGAGGATGGCTAACAAGAACACTCATCACAACAGTTCCTCAGGAAATGGTAAAACAACCAAGTGAAAGCGTATGATCAGCCAAGTAGATGGTGACGATGGAATGAGAAAACTAGGGCTTCTTTGGTAAAATATGTTGATAAAATGGCGATCACGAGAGGTAAAATGAGAATGGTTTCATTTTTACACAAGCTTGAAACAGGGGAAACTCTGCTTGAAATTGGTTTCATTTTTTCACAAGCTTGAAACATAGACAAATTATGCTTGAAATAAGTTTTCATACCCCCAGCATGGTGACTCAATTCGAGGTACATGCCCCATAAGCTTCATCTCATTCATCTAAGTAGACTACTGGTTACTAACAAGTTGATGGAATGAAGGGTCATTTACGAGATCAAGTGAAAGACTCAACTAGGAATTTAAGAGATCTAATCAAAGACTCAAATTGAAAGGGTTTTTGTTTCATTTTTTAATGAGGTTGACATAGTAAAAGAACTATCCTCATGGCGCATTGTTTCATTTTTTAAGGAGCTTGACACAGGAAAAGGAACTCTTCTCCGAAATACCTGATCATGACCCATAAGAGGTCATGACTTCCAAGAGGTTCTCATCATATGGGAGAACAACAATCTGGAAATCAGGGTCCAATGCCCCCAGTACATGATGCACTGTATCATTGAATAGATCATTAGTATATGCGAAGATGGAACAGATGGCCACATAATTAACCTGTGGTAGGGAAGATACCAGGGAAGATATCACTGGTATGTAAGGACCATTAAGGGACAATGGTTGATTGGGAGACAAATTAGGATCAATGAATGAAAGTTTATCAATGGTCACAATTCTTCCTTCATGTGGAAAAAAATCACACAAAAGAGAGAAGAGACAAGAGCTCTGACATGACATAAGTATAGTCACACCCAAGGACTAAGTTAAAGTCTAAAGGGCCTTGGACAACCATCACATCTATATAGATATTATTCCCTCCTAAAGTAATAGGAAACTTAGGAAGGATCCCTAATGGTTGACTGGTTCCTCTGTTAAACGCTAACAAATTACTGTACCATGATCTTAAAGGGAACGTAAGAAGGAAGAAGATATCCTGTCAGTTGACTCCAATCAAAGGAAGCGACTAGAGTACTTGGAGGGGGTGCCATAGGAATGGGATAACTACCCCCTTATGTTATAGGAACAAGAGGATTTCCATCCAATTAATGGGAATCTAAGAAACAAAAAGAACCTGAGTGGTATAAGGTTTACTCTCTACAGGAAAGGTATCCCTAGCGTAGTCGCCAATTCTGTTGTCAAGATAAATCCCCTCTGCGGATAGAGGCGATCTATCTAAAACCAGAGTGGGTCTAGCAACACAAGATTATTTCTAATGCAAAGCTCTCTTAACTAATGTTTACAATGCAACGAGAAAAGAGACATACATACCTTTTTCGCAACGCTATGATTGAGTCCGTTGATGATGACCTCGATCCAGGATCCTTGTAGGTCCGCTTCCTGCTACTTATGGCATGCGAATACCTACGGATGATCAAGAGACAACAACAAACATGATGCAATACATTATAAACGTAAACATTAGCTATCTAGTAGATCAATAAGGACCAGAATATTTGAATAAACATTTAAAAAAATATAGAAAGAAAACATTAGATGTTATTATTGATAAATTACAAAATGAGAGCTTACAACCCAGGCCTTGATGTTGGAGGCATCCTTTGGTGAAAATTTGAGTCCTTCACCAACCTCAAAAGCATTCCTTCTCCCAAAAAATTAGGCTTTATCACCATTCTATCATGCAAAGGGATGAGAGTTTAGACAAGTCTGACAATGATCAACCATGCTCTAGAGTGAGGGAATAAGGGATGTGAATTTATAGGAAGGGAGAAGAGGTTGGGAGCCCATGAAAGGAGGAGGAAGGCCCACTTTCTAAGGGATGAAACCCCATGGATGAGATCAAGGCTCTAAAATCAAAGAGCTTGACCTTATCACCACCGTTTAACAACCAAATCACCGTCCTTGAGCTTCTAGAGGTTGAAGCTTCTCCTCCATTTGAGGAAAAACTGCCAGAAAGGAGATCATTGTAGTTTTCCAAGAAATAAGGCTGATGAAAACTCTAATCTAGAAATGTGAAAAGGAAATCAGCGCGGTCATGGCACCCGGAAGAGCGCTAACCCAAGAAAATAGGAGTTTGACCAAGTTTCCTTAGTAATCTTACACGACAGTCTTCTCTGGATCTTCAGGGGTTATGTTAGCATACTTCTTGATCGTGGAAACATTGCACATGATTTTTCAAGAGGAATTTTAGGATCAAGGACAAGAAAATGAGCATGGTGAAAAATTACTATGTAACAGATGCAAATGGGTTTACAAAACAAAGTTTGGACCAGATGGAAAAGTGGATAAACATAAAGCTCGTCTTGTTGCTAAAGGATTTTCACAAGTTGAAGGCATTGACTATACTAAAACCTTCTCCCCTATTGCCAAAATTAATTCTATCTGCCTTGTTCTTTCCCTTGATGTCTCCTTTAAATGGGAAGTCCATCAGATGGATGTTAAATCCACCTTCTTACATGGGGACTTGCATGAAGAAATCTACATGGAACAACCCCCTGGATTTATCCAAAAAAAATCTAGCCTTGATTTTCACCTCAAGAAGTCTCTCTATGGTCTCAAACAAGTCCCTTGGGCTTGGTATTGAAAAATGGATAGCTTTCTCTTAGATAATGGCTTTTCTAGATGTCATTCCGACAACATTGTTTACACCAAGAAAGTGGGTAAGTCCTTAATCATCCTTGTTCTTTATTTTGATGATCTTATCCTTACTAGCAGTGATCCAAAACATATAGACCATGTGAAGTCTAGCCTCAAAAATAATTTTGAAATGACAAACTTAGGACACTTTCATTATTTCCTTAGTCTTCAAGTATTTCAATCCAAAGAAGGTATTACCCTTTCTCAGTCCAAGTATGCCTGTGATCTTCTATGCCACTGTCACATGGAGGACTGTAAGCTATCCCCTTCTCCCTTTTAGTGTGGATTCAAGATTTCAGTCACTTGTACTTCCCCTGAAGTTGATACTACCTTATACCGTCAACTTGTTGGTAAAATTTTGTATCTATCCCATACCAGTCAGGACCTTTTCTTTACAATTGGTCTTGTTGCTCGGTTTATGAACAAACCTCATGAAAGTCACTAGAAAGAAGCTAAAAGAATAATTTTATATATTCAAGGTACAATTTAGTTCAAGATTCATTATAGTGCAGGAGAATCTCCATTTTTAATTGGTTTCATTGATTCTGATCGGGCTAGTGACCCTGATGATCAAAAGTCTATTGCAGGTTATGTATTCACTCCTGGTTCAGGACCTATTACATGGTATTGTAAGAAATAAAGTGCCATCTCTCTCTCTTTGAGAGAAGCAGAGTATTGTGGTGCTGTTGAAGCCAACAAAGAAGCTCGGTGGCTTCATCAAATCCTGTCCGAATTTGGTCTTCATCAGCAACATCCAACTACAATTTGGTGTGATAATCAGAGTTCCATTCAGCTATGCAAAGATCCAGTTCAACATCAATGCATGAAACACATTGAGATACAAATACACTTCATCAAAAATCTCATTCATGATTGTTTTCTTGAAGTGAAATTGTTAGCCACTGGTAAATTCTGTTATAACAAAAAGTGGCTAATTTTGTTCTTCAAAACTTCAAGAGATAATTCCCTTTGAAAACCTATCATATTTGAAGTTTTTATGAAGATAACTAATCTTTTAGTTAATATTCGCTGCTGTTTCCCTCATAAACCTGAAAAATTTGCTATTTGCAAGGAGAAAGACTGCTCAAAAAACCCTTTTCCCCCTTCATTTTACCCCTCCTTCCATTCATTAATAACACCATTTTCATCCCCTTTTTTCTTCATAAAATTCCTCCTTTTCCCTCATTTTCCTTCAGTCCCTTCATAAATTCCCTTTGAAAAGGTTAAAAACTCCTTTTTTAACCTTATCAGAACCCTCAAAAACCTCTGAAAAACTCTCATTTTGGCCTAAAAACCTTAATTTTTCTACAAGGCCTTAAGCCCCTTTCGGCCTTAGCCCCATGCCCCTTTTTCCGCATAAAACCCGGAGCCATGACCAAGCGCTAAGGCCTAATCACAAATCGTAATCGGAGCTTTCTATTAACGTTTTTTCCTTTGTTCTTCCAAAAACCTTCCGATGCAATGAGTTTTCTCCCTTCGACCCTAGATCCAATCTCCCCTGTCGATCTTTATAGATCCAACGGCCAGCTCTAAAATCGCATCGCACCCATAACCTTCCTCCATTACCCCTCCAATTGAGTATTGACCATCGATATTACTCCCAGATCTGATGGACAATGATTAATCACATCGCGCAAAGTCTGAAGTGCCATCCCTTTGCCTCCTCCGATTTTGCGATCCCCGATCCAATCTTGACCGTTCATTCCCACAGATCCGATGGCTGAGATACAATTTCACTCCGCTCATAAGCCCATCACCCACGCCTACCGATTCAATCATGGCTGTTAATTCCCCTTCCGATCCGATGGTCAGAATCTAATCACATCACCCATTTTCTATTTGTCCACCAGGTCCCAAATCATTTTTCCGATGCAATCTCAGCCGTCCGTTCTATAGATCCAACAACGAGGATCTATTCTGGCTAGCCATCTAACCTTATTCCCCTTAGAAACACTGGTGCTCCTACTTTTAATCATGACTGTCCACTCTGAAGATCTGACGGTACACAATGAACCCGATGGCTCACCTTCGCCCTTTTTGTTTCTCCCCCATCGATAGATCTCAACCGTTCATTTCCATGATCCAACGGCAAGGATCTAAACCGCCTTTGACCCTTCCCACCCTTTTCCGCCTGCGCATCTTACCCCATCGCGCTCTCATTCCCACCATTAGATCTCTCCGCCTTTCATCCGACGGCTGAAACTCCATATCGCGTAATTTTGCGCCTGAACGTTAATGCCAAAAAATTACGCAATATGGGCAGTATTAAAAGGACAGGTGTCAAGCGCAGACCTATATCGCATTTTTTTTGGGAAAATTTTGAAACCGCCTCAGAGCTGCACGAAAACCATTCTGGTTTTCCACCAAACCACCTTTCCCCATTACATTGCATCTTCTTATTTAATCTCGACTGTTCGTTCTTTTAATTCGACGGCTCTTATGCAACTTCACCACCAAGTAATTCACCCTTTCCCCTTTTCTCCCAAAAGCTTTATCACGAAATCTTAACCACCCATCATCTAGATCGGACGGTCCCAGTTTAAACTTCCCTCCCATTTCATTTTCTCCCCTCCATATGAACTCCCAATCAATCTCTGTTGTTGGATGTCCTAATCTAACGGTTCTCGTTTAAAGTTGTGCCCAAGCTTCATTTAATCCTTTTTTTGCTTCCGATTAAGGTTTTCTCCCATTTTTATTACAATTTCCTCCATTCTGCTATAATATTACCCCCTCCACATTATAAACTCCCTGATTAATCTTAGCCGTTGATCAACCTAGATCAACGGCCCGAACTTAATATGATCATCATTTTCATCCGACTGCCTCCCCATCAACCCTAGCAAGTGATCCTGACCGTTGGTTGCTTTCATCCAACGACTATGATATATTCTCACGCCCAAAGCTGTCTAAACCTATCCTTCAAATATTTTCTTCACTTTTCTCTTTTTTTGCAGGTTATAAAGGTTTTTCCACTGTTTTTAAATGAAACAAAAGGCCATGGATGACGATCCCCCAGGCCACTATCAATGAAGGAAATGAATATACAGGGTTTGAAAAACAATTTTAACCATGTCTCATGAACATTGGTAATATTATAAAAACCCTTCGCGCACCTGTAACATAGCAAAAAACACAGTTAGAGTCCATTTATTAAAGAAAATCAGCATTGAAGACAGGAGATCAAAGAGTATAAGGTTTTGAAGGTTTAAATCAGAGTTTTTAAAAGGATTAAGGCATAAACTCGGAAAATCAAATGCCTGATCTACAGTCAACAGAGTATGAACACCAGAAGATAAGAATTAAGCCTAATCAGGCCTAAAACACAGAACAAAGACAGATTTAATGTGTTTTAAGATAAAACAAGGAGATCTATCAGTCCGAGAAGCCTCCATTTCCACATCAGAGGCTAATTGAATCCTTTCCGGCTACTATATTTCCACCTTGCAGATTTTTCCTCAAAAGAATACCCATATCAAATCTCAGTCCAAAACAAAAAGGCCAAAGAAAGCTGAACAATTATTACAAGCAAAAAAAATATCCCAACTGTCAGTAAAGTTATTGCAAAGATAAGAAAGTGCCTTATAATCAATATTTTTACCCATCGAGCCTTAAAAAGCATAAACAGAGTAAATGAAATAGAGATGTAATTCGATGCATTCCTGCCTTATGCCTTGCATGGTTTTCAAGGCTAGGAGTTTCATTTAGTGTAGAATTTATTACACTTCAATCCTAAAACTCTTCCACCTCCTCATTTCTTCTATAAATACTTCTAAAGAAGATGAGATACAGGTTGATTGTTCACTAGTTGTAATACTGAAACTCTCTGAAATAATACATAGTCTGTTTGAAGTTGAGGAAGAAACTGAAGTCTTGGAAACCTGATGATGTTGTTGCATGCTTGTTCTTGAGAAGGCTCTATCATTGGATCCATGAGCTTGGCTATTGGTGAATTATTCTGAACTGTTCAATGTTTTCTCCTATTTTCATTTTGTTCCATAATTTCTTACTACAGTAGGATGAAAATCTTAGGCTAAGAAATTACTCCTAGAAGCACCTTAGACCTATTTATCCTTCACTATTTTATGTTTTCTTCTACTGAGGTATTTTAGAGTCTTTAATCTATCTCTCTAGTCCTCATGCTTGTTTATTCCTCTAATAGTTCAAGTAGTTGGTTTCAGCATGATTTATGGTTTTCCCTGCTTGTCTGCTGCCACTTAAAAGCTGTTATTGAAGTCTCCCTTTGAAGTACCATTGTTTATAGTTAGCGAAGGAGGTCTGTTTTGATCATGCCCTTTGTCCTTGCTTGAAAAATTGTTTTAAAGGTCTTTATAGTTGTGATCATAGATGTTTTTAGGTGTTCCCTCTTCTATGACTGCAATTATCAGTGAATCTTTGATGTTTTCTAAGTCATTTGAAATAAAATCTTTGAGGAAATAAGATGTGCTCCCGAATCTTAGATTTCATTTTAAAAGTTGTTTTGAAGTCATTATTTTCTTAAAGTGTGGTTTGTAGAATTCATGGTTAGCCCTGTTTATCAAATACCTCTTTATTGTTCAAGTTATGTTTTCAAATTCCCTTTGTTGAGAATTCAAACTCTCTTTCCAAATCATTGATGTCCATCTCATTCACAAAACCAAAGGATCCTATGGCCAAGTTAGATTTTCCCTTTGATATCCCATATCCATTGATAAGTGTGTCATAACCTCTTCTTGACTCCATTGCCCAATGAATTTAATATTTATCCTTTCTACCTATCTTTCCTATACCTTTCATGTTCTGCTATGTCATTCAACCAAACAAACAAACAAACACTTGCACTTAATAACTAGTCTAAAACCAATACTCAAAGCAAACAAGATAAACCTTTGCAAAACAAATACATTTGAGAGATCCCTCTCTGAGAACAGGAGGATTATATCGTGGAACTCTAAAGATTGGTTATGATGTTGCCTTGTATTTTGATTTGCCAATCTATCAAAACACAGGACCCCAACATAATGGCAATCACGGTGGGACACATTGAGTACATAATAGTCTAGAAAACTCTTGTAGACTCAGTAAGTCCTTAAATAACCTCAAAAACTCACAAAACCCAAAAATATTTCAGATTGGCTTCATAAAAAACATGGTGGTGGAACCATAAATCATTTTACCTTCACAAAAAGCTAAAAAGTTTCCACCTGGCGACTGCACTAGCCCCAGTAGGCCCATTACTCATCTAGGTCTCCAGATTTCCTTAGGACTGTGTTAACCATCCTTGAAGAAGTTTAGAAGCCTAGTCCCATACTAGATAATACATTGTGAGAGGCAAAACTTTCAAAACAATCCCTAAAAACTTCAGCCTCTCTAATTTTTGAAAAAGCAGTCTGGCTTCACATAGGATCAACACTAGATCTCATCCAGACCCTAATCCTCCTACAATAGTTGACAATCCAGAGAGAATTCTGTGGCAGACTTCTAAATCTAGAAAATCAACTGCTGATAGGAGCCTCTTAAGAATAAATACTGTCCCTGAAAACCTTGTTTTCTTAAAGGATTTACACTTTGATTTACATCATACAAAGAACATATTTAGAAGTAGATCTCAAGGTGATTTAAACCAAACTGATCTTGACATTGCAGATTTTCAACAGAGCTTTAGTAGAGAAGCCTCACCTTCCACTCCTCCCGATTCTCAGCTTCTTCACCACTTTAGCCTTTTTCATAAAAAACATGCTCAAAACCAGTTTGCTGGCCCAAGTATCTCTTCCACTCCAATCCATACTACCACTATTCAAAACACTCCATTTCAACCCATTTTCCCTCTTGTAAATCCACCCCTTGTAAATCCACCTTTCTTTCCAGCCATGGCAACATGGTATGCCCCATTAGTGTTACCATAACCTCTGCTTCCCTTACCAAATGATTATCAATCAAAAATTCCCCATTTCACTGCAAAATATTCTACAACAGCTCAACATCATGTAGATAGGATGGAAGATGCATTTGATTACATGGAGATAGAAGAAGAGACCATTAAGATGAGAATATTTGCCCAAATTTTAGGAGGAGATGTAAAGAAGTGGTTTAAAAAATTACCTCCTAACAGCATCAATGATCTCCCTTCTTTGCATCAAACATTCATAAACAAATGGGAAACCAAAAATAATCCTCTCCAAATATTAGCAGAGTATAGCAGTCTCAAAAGAAATCCATGGGAGAGTGTTCATGACTACTCCACTAGGTTTAACAGTGTTTACAATGCTCTTCCACCTCACATGAAACCTCCCCAAGGCATGGCCTTAGTAAGAGACCCTGAAGGTTTTGATGCTAAAATGGCCTATTAATTAAGAGAGAGAGATTACTTAACTCTAAAAGACATGCAGAAGGGGGCTGTGAGTGTAGAAGCAAACATAATTGAGAAAATAAATAGGTTGAGATTAGAGAAGATGGTAACTTATAAAGTTGACATTGTAACCTCAACCTCAACTTCTGACACCAAAATTGACAACCTAGTGAAGGTAATGGAGAGGATGCTTGAAAAGACCAACTTGAATGATAGAGTGCCACCAAGAGAACCTCAAAACAACCAAAATAGAAATAGAAATCAGAATTATAGAAGAGAAAACAATCAAGATAGGCCAAAAGAAAATGACCAACAGGTTAGACCTCCCTTCCAACAAAACTATGTAGATCAATATGAGGAAGATAGAGAGATTGAAAGGTTGGGAGAAGGTCATGTAAAATTTATTGGATCAGACAGTGGAGACAATGTTTTCCTCACTGAAGAAGAACAAGGTTTCTTCTCTGATCAAAATACAAACACCTATGAAGATTCTGATGATTATAGATTGGGGTTTGAAAATGAAATCATGGAGGTGCACAAACAATATGATCTTAGGAGCGAAGGGAACATAGAAAATTCAAAAGATAAAAGCACTAGCACTGCTGTTAAGAAAAATGCAGAAAATCAGCCTAAGAAAACAACAGAGAAACCCAACATTTTGGTTAAGAAAACGGATTCAAACAAAGAGAAAAGTAGCCAATCCAATGTTGAGCAAAGTATCCCTAGCACTTCAGCTAGTGGACCTAATAAAACTATCATAATTAGTAGTCCAAACAAAGTTCAGCAAATCAAAATTGCTGAAAGGAATTCAATTGAAAAAACAGATGTAAATATGACTAAATCAATTGTTCCTTTCAGACTTGAGGGAGATATTGCAAAGATAAAAATTACCACCCCCCTAGCTAAACTAGTAACCCAAGAAGTGTACAAAAACCAAGTTTTAAAAGCTTTGAACTTAAGAAGTGATACTGACACCTTAAACTTGACAGATGACAAGCCTGAGTTGTTGTTGGTCCAGAAGTTGAAGGAAAATACCAAGAAGGGGCCGTCCCTCCCTTCTATGTTAGTTTGAATATACATGAGAAAATCTTACACAATGCCATGTTAGACTCTGGAGCTTCACATAATCTTATGCCCAAAGTAGTAATGGAAAGCTTAGGCTTAGAAATTACTAAACCATACAAGGATTTGTATTCCTTTGACTCAAGCAGAGTCAAATGTTTGGGTTTAATCAAAGATTTATGTGTTAACTTATCTCAAATCCCTGCTAAGAGTCTAGTAATGGACATAGTTGTAGCTGACATTACCCCAAAGTATGGCATTGTTTTATCAAGATCATGGGGAGCCAAACTTCAGGGGAGCCTTCAAATGGACATGTCTTATGCCACCATCCCTGTTTTTAACCAAAACAGAAGATTATACAGGGAATCCAACATGAAATACATGGTGAGCAATATAGACAAGCCAAATAACTCTCCAATCTATTCTATTCAATTTAGTTTAGATTCCTTTATCTTTTACAATGAAGATGAAATAACTCAACAAGAAAAGGAAAACCAAGAGCAAATCAGTTCACCAGAACAATCAAATCTTCCATCAAATCAGATTCAAAACATTGAAAATCAACCGCAACAAGAGAATGAAAATAAGGCAAATATACTTTGGACAATAAATTTTGATGGGTCTTGTAATAAAACCAGTGCAGGGGCAGGTGTATGGATTCAAAATGCAAATCAGATTTTTTCACATAAATTGGATTTTCCATGCACAAAAAATATTGCTGAATATGAAGCACTTATCATAAGCTTACAATTGCTTAAAAAATTAGAAGCCCAAAAGATATCAATCTTAGGAGATTTTGAACTTATCATAAGACAAATCAAAGGAGAATATTCAGCTAGAAACCCAAGACTTAGAGAATATTGAAATGTTTCCCTTGATTTATTGAAAACCTTTGAAAAATATGAACTCATTTTCATTCCAAGAGCACAAAATCATCTAGCAAATGAACTTGCTTTCAATGCCAGCAACTGCCAAACACCTCAAATAAATGAATCCTTAATATAAAGGTAAAACACAGGCCTACAGTGCCTGATAATGAGGATCACTGACAAGTGTTTGACTCTGACAAACATATAGATGGATTCCTAAGATCAGAAAATGATTTTGACATATCAACATCAGAAACCAGCCATGAAGAAAACTGTTTTGACAATAAACAAATACCAGAGATAGAAATGACATATTCTGCTGATATAAATCAATATGAGAATACTTTTGAAGCAAAATTAATTGACAACGCAGACTATAAAGACTTGGAAATTTTACAATGCAAGAATGATATGATTCCAAGGGGTTTCACAACTTTATAACACCTCTTTGATTTAAATGATGTGGCCAAAGAACCAAGGATGGAGCCTGTGGAAATAGATGTAGAAGAACATAACATAGGCAGCCTAGAAGAACCCAAGATGATTAAACTATCTAGCACTCTCCTAGCTCACATAAAATTGCAATACATAGAGCTATTCAAAGATTTTAAAGATGTTTTTGCTTGGGGATACAAAGATCTGAAATCTTATGATACTAGCATCATTCAGCACAAAATCCCTCTTAAGGAAAATCAAAAACCTTTCAAACAAAAGCTAAAGAGGATAAACCTTGTTTTATTACCTTTAGTTAAGGCAAAAATTGAAAGGATGCATGATGTTGGGATTATAGTACCAATTAGATATTCAGAGTGGGTATCAAACTTAGTTTCTGTTAGGAAAAAGACAGGGGAAATCAGACTCTGTATTGACTTCAGAAATATAAATAGAGCCTCCCTAAAAGACAACTACCCCTTACCCAAGATGGACCATATACTTTGTTGTTCCTTGAGAAACAATTTCTTGCTGTGTAAAGAAATCCGTGCTCAAGACATTAAAGATTATGTCACAAACAAAAGTATATCCGTCCTTGTTCTATAAACCCTTAAACATTAATTATATAATCTTCAAACATTAAACCCATGGAAGGCTCTGCAATGCCATATCCCCCTTATGCTGAAATGAAAAGATGGAAGAAACAAGAAAGAAAGGATTTCAATTTGATATGCTGCTTGAAATAGAATCTATCAGTGTAAAATCCCGAAGGAATGAATAATGATAACGTTAAAATAGAGGAGCGCCTATTAAGGTTTATTTAACTCTTAAATGCACATGTATCTAGAGACCTGCAGCTCAAATTAATCTATTTTACTCACAGATATGGAAAACACAATGAAAACTAAGAAACTATTCAGCATAAACAAAACGAAGGAAACTTGCAAAAACTTCTCATTAATTCAGTATTCTTCAGTACAAAATTTTAGCTTCCAGGTCCAAAGTATAAAATCCCCATCTTTCTTGAAATTGTCCTTTAATACAAGATTTGCCCAACTATTGCACATAACCGAGCGTTACTCCAAATCGCTCCAACCACCCTAATTGTTTAAACCACTAACTGTTATGGAAGCACATGCTTCGAAAAGTCTAATTACATTTACATAGTTTTGAAAAATAAAATGAGAATTTTAAAACTCCTAATCTATGAGAACATCTGGTCCTGAAGCTATTGCCGAGTCAATGGCTACTTTTGATTGAGCCATTGGGGTCTCTTTTTCTGTATCCACGGAAAAAGTTTTGCACTTTTTCCAAAGTTCACCTTGAGTTGTAGAAGCATTCTTGTAACTAAGATATTCCAATCTAAATGCAACAGCCTGACTGTGAGTAAGTCTTTCTGTGAAGAGTGTTTTAACCATCCATAGCAAGTTGAAATGCCTCTGCAGAAAGTTAAATACTGTTTCTCCCCTTAAAACTTGAGTTTTTTCGTCCCTGCTATCTGCCCTGCTTTTTGCCAGTGTTAGGGCATCTTCATAAAACTTCCACATCAAAATATTTCCCTTTTCTGTCTAGCATGATGGTAAACCTGTCCTGATCAATTTATCAAATGTTATGTCAAACTTCTTTACTACCTCCTTTATTCCCAAGAACCTTTTCTCTGCTACTCTTCAAATACATACCAATCTCCAAATCTACAATTAGGTCCTAGCTGTAGGAACTCTCGAGCTTTTGGTAAGAAGCATGGAGGAAGAACTCCATTCAAGATTTTATAAGCAATAGTCATGAAATGGCTAGCAAACTCAAACACTCCTGTTTCATTTTCTTATTTTCTTATCATGTCGATCCAGAACAAAACTGATTGTTTATGTTTATTAATATCAACTATATTCAATCCCAAGCACAAAAATTCTTCGACATTCTGATATAAAAACAAGTAAACAATCAATGACGGGAATCTGAAAAAACCTCTGAGAGGAAAATCCATCAATTGAGAATTTACGATTTCCTGCTAGAAAGATGGAATGTCGAGAACCACCCCTTGTTTCATCATCAGCACGAACAGTCCCAAGACTGATCTATCAACTGTCTGGTCATTGTCTTTGCCCAAAATCTCCGCAATGCAACTCAGAACTGGTCTATACTCAACATTGAACGTTTCTAGGCTAAATTATTCTCCTTCTAACTAAGCATCCTTTGAATTTGGTTTCAGGTATGAAAAGCACAAACTGAATTCTTCATTTGAAAGGTCTTCAAAATGACGAGCCAATGAATCTTTGAAAAATTGCAATGCTGACTCATTTTCGGGAAAACACAATGCTTGGCGGATCAGTTGCATTGATACCTGCAAAACGTTTTCTCCCTGCGAATTCATTATGAAAAATTTACCAGGGTACATTGATGAGAAAAGCCATGAGATGAACTCAGGAAACAAGTGGGTTTTTGGAATACAAGCGGACAAGACACCAGAACTCTTCATGGTGGAAAATACTGGGGATTTATTAGTGTTTAGGGTCACTTGGTAATGCAGCAAGGGATGATTGACGGATGACAGGGCATTGTGAATTTCCTTTTCACTATCCACGAGAGAACTGAAGCTTGATGAACTGGACAGAGAAGCTCGCTTTTCCATGGCTGACAGACAATGAAAACAATACGGGGGTATTGGGTAATGAAATGGTGGCGGGAGCACGAATCAAAGGGAAAAAGAACCACAACCAAACGAGAATGGGACAAAGAACAATTTAACAGTTAATAAAATCCATAATAAATGCCGAAATGACGTCCCTACAGGGGGTTCGGGAGTACGGCGGAAAACTTCGACCAATACCCCCCGTAATGAATCTCAGCCATTGATCACGGCTAGCCCAATATTTTGACCAGTCAACTACGGGGGGTCCGATTTTGATAATTAACGAGCTATTTTCCCCACCGTAATAACTAATCCGGAACCACTCTCCCACGATCACCACTTCCGCTCGGGAAGTTGCTTGAACTTTAAGCTCAAAACAAAACATATACTTCAATAAAGTTTAATGATCATCGAGCTTTGAAACGCTTCTTTTTATGAGATAGTATAAAAAACCTTATACTATAACATATGTTTTTCTAATTTTCTATTTTTTTTGTATTTTTGATACTCAAAATAAAAATTGAAAAGGATATATGACATGATCCATACAACACACTAAAGGGTAGTTGGGTCAAAAGAATATCATTGTTGATGTCTCTTCAACATAATTGGTAAGTTAGTGTTCCCAAGTGATCAACATAAGACCTGCTTATCATAATCTGGGCACCTTTTTTATGTATGTCAAAATGCTATTTGGTTTGATGAATGCAAAATACCTTTCCAAAGGGCCATGATACATTTTTTCTCTATGAAGATATTGGCTATTTTACAATTGCCATTTGCCTGATGATAAATCGTTTCTGCAAAATGATGAACAATATTTGATTCCATTTGAGAAATTTTTTGAGAAGTGTAGAAATTGGCTTATCTTTGAATCCCAAAAAGACTCTTGGTCTCCAAGAAGGTAAACTTTTGGTCATATAATTTCGCGAAGAAGGAATCAAAGTAGACCCTAAAAGGATAGATGGCATATTTCAAATCCATCCAAGAAGTCTCAGCACAGCAATCTTTCATTGGGAATTTAATTTTGAGGAGGTTTATCCCCAACCTTGTTGAGTTATTAAAAAACATTACAAAAATTCTTAAGAAAGAGGTAGGTGTGAAAGGACTTTACAAGCTAAACAATCATTTGAACTGGTTAAACAAGCTCTCACTCAAACACCAGTCTTGATTAGTCTAGATTTCACCAAAAAAATTTATATCTTTTCTTTTGCATCTGAGCATAAAATAGCTGCAGTTTTACTTCAAAAGAATGACTTGGGGCAAGAACAACCAATGTCCTTCTTTATTAGGGCCTTAAGAGATTCTCCTCTCAAATATAACATCATGGAGAAGCAAGCCTTAGCATTAGTGAAATCATTAAAGGACTTAAGAGTCTACATTTTACACTCTCACATAATTTCTTTTGTTCCACATACTATTGTCAAGGATATTTTAAGTCAAGACCCTGATGGTAAAAGGGGAAAATAGATTGATACTATTCTCGAATATGACTTAGAAATTAGGCCCACCAAACTAGTTAAAGGGAAAGGATTAGAAAAAATTATGGCTGAGTCTAACTTCCAAGAACTAGATATGAACATGGTAGATGTGTTGGAAGAAATAGAAGAATCCACTGCTCCTTTCATTGAAGAAACATTTCTGAATTCTCCTTGGTATTCTGACATCATTTATGTCCTTTTGTATTTAAATACCCCTCCTTTATCTAAAAATAAAGCTATATTTTTGAAACGGAAAGCTTTAAGTTATTTCATCTTAGATGGGGTATTGTATTGGAAGAATTTTGTTGGAATTTTGCTTAAATTTTTACTTGAAGATGATGCAGGAAAGATCATGCATGAGCTGCATGAAGGAGAATGTGGAGGACACCTCTACTGGAAGGCCGCAACAAACAAAATCCTCAGATCTGGTCACTATTGGCCCACCTTTTTCCCAGACACTCAGAAGTTAGTCATGTCTTTCCATAAGTGTCAAACTTTTGATGGCAAAAGAAAACTCCTTCCCTCACCTTTACATCCTATCAGTGTTGAGGCACCTTTTCAACAATGGGGCTTGGACTTCATTGGGGAAATTCACCCATCTTCCTTAGCCCAACATAAATGGATCCTCACTACCACTGACTACTTTACCAAGTGGATAGAAGCTATACCCTCTAGGAATGCTACTGACTCTGTCATTATCAAGTTCCTTGAAACAAATATCCTATCCAGATTTGGCTATCCTACAAAAATAATAACAGATAATGCTGCTGCCTTTAAGTCCAAAATAATGGTTGATTTTTGTTACAAATACCACATTACCTTGGGCCATTCTACTGCCTACTATCCCCAAGGAAATGGATTAGCTGAATCCTCCAACAAAAGCCTTATCAAAATCATCAAAAAATTTGTTGGAGAAGAATAAAAAATCATGGCACAGTAAGCTGGTTCATGCCTTATGGGCTGATAGATTAACTACAAAAAAGTCAATAAATATGTCCCCTTATCAGCTGGTCTATGGCATGGATGCAGTCTTCCCAACATCATTATGAGTTCCAGTCATGAAATTCCTCCAGGAAGTGCAAATTGAAGAGAATGATATGTAGAGAAGAATCAACCAAACAATTCATTTACAACAGACTAGAGAAGAAGTCTATGAGAGAACATAGTTAGTCCAAGAAAATATCAAGAAACTATTTGACAAGAGGACTAAGGCAAACAATTTCCAAGTTGGAAATGTTGTTCTTAAATGGGATTCAAGAAGAGAAGAGAAGGGAAAACATGGCAAGTTTGAGAACTTGTGGAAAGGACCTTATATTATTTATGCTGAGAGGGGTCACAATGCATTTTTCTTGAAAGAATTGAATTGAGAAGATCTGTATGGAGGTCCTATCAATGGAAAGATTCTCAAGCATTAATTCTGCCAAGAATCATGAGTTTCAAAGCATTTTATTTTCCATTGTAAATATCATTGTTAAACATTGCATTCAAAGTTAGAAAAATAAAATACAAAAACAATAGAAAAGAGAAAAGAGGGCAAATTGTAAAACAAGAAAGGTACAACCCCATACCAAAAAAGAGAAAAAAAATCCGAAAGTGTGCAAGCTCAAATGCCACTCCTAAAAATACACACTTCTAGTTAGTCATACAGCCTAATCACGACTAATTAGCTTTTCAATTTACTGCTGATAGGTTAGTGAATTAGATTTACCAAACAACTTAATCTTGGCTTATCAGTAAGATAGATTAGGTTAGAAGAAAGAAGGTTCAAACATGCTCAAATCTTGAACCTTTGATATTGAAAGAGAACTGGTTATAATATACTCAAAACTTGAACTAGAAAGAGAGAAAAGACAGCTCAAACAAATTCAAAAACAGAGCTGAAAAGATAGTGAAGGATGTTTTAAATTTTCAGATCTTAAGCCTTCTCATTTTGTTTTAAATTTTCTGCAAATAATAATCTATGTACAGCTTGTTTTTATGCCATAGATCACAGCAAGTCAAACAGCTTAATCTTGGCTTGACTGTTTTTAATTTTTTTTCTTAGAATTTAGAGAATAAAAGTCTGTCAGACAGTCTAATCCTGACAGATAGTAGTTAGGTAGAGAAGCTTATGAACTCAACTGTTTAAACTGAGTTCATGGAGAAATAAGATTAGAATTAGATTAGTTTTTTGTTTTTAAAAAAGAATAAAATGTTTTTGAAGAGATTTTTCCAGTCTAAATGCACTTTGAAAAGAAGAAAAAATGTTAGGATCATTAGGAATGGGTAGGTAGACATGTTGTTTTGACAGAATTCCATTGTTTTTAATTGTGGCAGAGATCATCAAAAAGAAAGGTTGCTGCCCAATGGATTAAGGCACTGGTTTAATAAAAGCCAGAGATTTGCAGCTGAGGTTCTAGACGCCTAAAGAACCAGCTGTCTTCCCCAAGTGGAGCCACTGTTAACCACTGTCTGTTATACCAAAAAGTGGCTAATTTTTTTCTTCAAAACATCAAGAGATAATTCCCTTTGAAAACCTATCATATTTGAAGTTTTTATGAAGATTACTAATCTTTTATTTAATCTTCATTTCTGTTTCCCTCATAAACCTGAAAAATCTGCTGTTTGCAAGGAGAAAGACTGCTCAAAAAACCCTTTTTCCCCTTCATTTTACCCCTCCTTCCATTCATTAATAACACCATTTTCATCCCCTTTTTTCTTCATAAAATTCCTTCTTTTCCCTCATTTTCCTTCAGTCCCTTCATAAATTCCCTTTGATAAGGTTTAAAACTCATTTTTAAACCTTATCGGAAGCCTCAAAAACCTCTGAAAAACCCTCATTTTGGCCTAAAAACCTTCATTTTTATATAAGGCCTTAAGCTCCTTTCGGCCTTAGCCCCATGCCCCTTTTTCCGCATAAAACCCGGAGCCACGACCAAGCACTAAGGCCTAATTGAAAATCGAAATCAGAGCTCTCTATTAACGTTTTTTCCTTTGTTCTTCCAAAAAACTTCCGATGCGATGAGTTTTCTCCCTTTGACCCAAGATCCAATCTCTGTCGTCGATCTTTATAGATCCAACGACCAGCACTAAAATTGCATCGCGCCCATAACCTTCCTCCATTACCCCTCCGATTGAGTATTGACCACCGATCTTACTCCTAGATCTGACGACCAATGCTTAATCGCATCGCACAAAGTCTGAAGTGCCATCCCTTTGCCTCCTTCGATTTTGTGATCCCCGATCCAATCTCGACCGTTCATTCCCACAGATCCGACTGTTGAGATACAATCACACTCCGCTCATAAGCCCATCACCCGCACCCACCGATTCAATCTTGGCCGTTAATTCCCCTTCCGATCCGACGGTCAGAATCTAATCGCATCGCCCATTTTTTGCCTGTCCACCAGGTCCCAAATCATTTTTCCAACGCAATCTCATCCGTCCATTCTATAGATCCAACGACCAGGATCTATTCCACCCAGCCATCTAACCTTCTTCCCCTTAGAAACTCTGGTGCTCCTACTTTTAATCTTGACCGTCCACTCTGAAGATCTGACGGTCCACAATGAACCCGATGGCTCACCTCTGCCCTTTTCGTTTCTCCCCCATCGATAGATCTCAACCATTAATTTCCATGATCCAATGGCCAGGATCTAAAATGCCTTTGACCCTGCCCACCCTTTTCCGCCCGCGCATCTTACCCCATCGCGCTCTCATTCCCACCATCAGATCTCTCCGCCTTTCATCCGACGGCTGAAAGTCCATATTGCGTAATTTTGCGCCTGAACGTTAATGCCAAAAAATTACGTGATATGGGCGGTATTAAAAGGACAGGTGATAAGCGCAGACCTATATCACGTTTTTTTGGGAAAATTTTGAAACTGCCTCAGAGCTGCGCGAAAACCATTCTGGTTTTCCACCAAACCACCTTTCCCCATTACATTGCATCTTCTTGTTTAATCTCCACCATTCGTTCTTTTAATCTGACGGCTCTTCTGCAACTTCACCACCAAGTCATTCACCCTTTCCCCTTTACCCCCGAAAGCTTTATCACGAAATCTTAACCATCCATCATCTAGATCGGACGGTCCCAGTTTAACCTTCCCTCCCATTTCATTTTCTCCCCTCCATATGAACTCCCAATCAATCTTTGTCGTTGGATGTCCTAATCTAACGGTTCTCATTTAAAGTTGTGCCCAAGCTTCATTTAATCCTTTTTTCGCTTCCGGTTAAGGTTTTCTCCCATTTTTATTACAATTTCCGCCATTCTGCTATAATATTACCCCCTCCGTATTATAAACTCCCTGATTAATCTCAGCCGTTGATCAATCTAGATCAACGGCCCGGACTTAATCTGATCATCATTTTCATTCGACCGGCTCCCCATCAACCCCAGCAGGCGATCTTGACCGTTGGTTGCTTTCATCCAATGACTATGATATATTCTCACGCCCAAAGCTGTCTAAACCTATCCTTCACAGATTTTCTTCACTTTTCTCGTTTTTTTCAGGTTATAAAGGTTTTTCCACTGTTTTTAAATGAAACAAAAGGCTAGGGATGACGATCCTCCAGGCCACTATCAATGAAGGAAATGAATATACAAGGTTCGAACAACAATTTTAACCATGTCTCATGAAAATTGGTAATATTATAAAAACCCTTGGCGCACCTGCAACACAGTAAAAAACACAGTCAGAGTCCATTTATTAAAGAAAATCAGCATTGAAGACAGGAGATCAAAGAGTATAAGGTTTTGAAGGTTTAAATCAGAGTTTTTAAAAGGATTAAGGCATAAAATCAAAAAATCAAATGCCTGATCTACAGTCAGCAGAGTATGAAGACCAAAAGATAAGAATTAAGCCTAATCAGGCCTAAAACATAGAATAAAGACAAATTTAATGTGTTTTAAGATAAAACAAGGAGATCTATCAGTCCGAGAAGCCTCCATTGCCACATCATAGGCTAATTGAATCCTCTCCAGCTACTATATTGCCACCTTGCAGCTTTTGCCTAAAAAGAATACCCAGATCTAATCTCAGTCCAAAACATTAAGGCCAAAGAAAGCTGAACAGTTATTACAAGCAAAATAAATATCCCAACTGCCAGTAAAGTGATTGCAAAGATAAGAAAGTGCCTTATAGTCAATCTTTTTACCCATCGAGCCTTAAAAAGCATAAACAGAGTAAATGAAACAGAGTTTTAATTCGATGCATTCCTGCCTTATGCCTTGCATGGTTTTCAAGGCTAGGAGTTGCATTTAGTGTAGAATTTATTACACTTAAATCCTAAAACTCTTCCACCTCCTCATTTCTTCTATAAATACTTCTGAAGAAGATGAGATACAGGTTGATTATTCACTAGTTGTAATACTGAAACTCTCTAAAATAATACATAGTATGTCTGAAGTTGAGGAAGAAATTGAAGTCTTGGAAACCTGATGATGTTGTTGCATGCTTGTTCTTGATAAGGCTCTATCATTGGATCCATGAGCTTGGCTGTTGGTGAAGTATTCTAAACTATTCAATGTTTTCTCCTATTTTCATTTTGTTCCATAATTTCTTACTACAGTAGGATGAAAAGCTTAGGCTAAGAAATGACTCCTAGAAGCACCTTAGACCTATTTATCCTTCACTGTTTTATGTTTTCTTCGACTGAGGTATTTTAGAGTCTTTAATCTCTCTCTTTAGTCCTCATTCTTGTTTATTTCTCTAATAGTTCAAATAGTTGGTTTCAACATGATTTATTGTTTTCCCTGCTTGTCTGATACCACTTAAAAGTTGTTATTGAAGTCTCCCTTTGAAGTACCATTGTTTATAGTTAGCCAAGGAGGTCTGTTTTGATCATGCCCTTTGTCCTTCCTTGAAAAATTGTTTTAAAGGTCTTTATAGTTGTGATCATATATGTTTTTAGGTGTTCCCTCTTCTATGACTGCAATTATCAGTGAATCTTTTATGTTTTCTAAGTCATTTGAAATAAAATCTTTGAGGAAATAGGATGTGCTCCCGAATCTTAGATTTCATTTTAAAAGTTGTTTTGAAGTCATTATTTGCTTAAAGTGTGGTTTGTAGAATTCATGGTTAGCCCTGTCTATCAAATACCTCTTTATTGTTCAAGTTATGTTTTCAAATTCCCTTTGTTGAGAATTCAAACTCTCTCTCCAAATCATTGATGTCCATCTCATTCACAAAACCAAAGGATCCTGTGGCCAAGTTAGAGTTTCCCTTTGATATCCCATATCCATTGATAAGTTTGTCATAACCTCTTCTTGACTCCATTTCCCAATGAATCTAATATTTCTCCTTTCTACCTATCTTTCCTAGACCTTTCATGTTCTGCTATGTCATTCAACTAAACAAACAAACAAACACTTGCACTTAATAACTAGTCTAAAACCAATACTCAAAGCAAACAAGATAAACCTTTGCAAAAAAAAATACATTTGAGAGATCCCTCTCTGAGAACAGGAGGACTAGATCCTGGAACTCTAAAAATTGGTTCTGATGTTGCTTTGTCTTTTGATTTTCCAATCTATCAAAACACGGGACCCCAACAGAAATATTGTTCAACCAATGATAAATTTGCCGATATCTTTACAAAGGCTCTTACAAAAGCGAAGTTTACCAAACTTCAATCTATGCTTGGATTTCAAGAAAGTTATCATTAAGGGGGGATAGGCTCTAATGCCTCCTTCCTTCTCCTATTGTGTCATCTTTGTAAATCCTTCAATCCCATCCCAAGTTGTTCTTAAGGGGGGATGTTAGGATATTCAGACACATAGGAAATAGTTAGGTATAACTTGGTCTAGCGTAGAGTTAGGTAAAGTGTGTTTCTTTAGTATGTATTTTTTTAACTTATAATCCTATGGTCACGATATGTAGTGATCTGATAGTTCATTCTCTCCTCAGTATTACTGACACTTGATCCGTGGCTTAACACCCGATTGGTCCAAGATCTCTATTTAAAGAGAATGGAGGGTCATTTGTCTAGCGACCGTTTATGAGAGAAGTTTATGTACATTTTATTTCTTTATATTAATAAATTGCCTGAAGTGGCTGCATTGGCTCAAGCCGTGGACTATTTCCCTCTTCGAGGATTTTAACAATGTCAAATACTGGTGTATTGATCTATGATTTGTTTGTGAGCGGTGACCTTTGGTGTTTTATCTAAGGAACTTACCCTGTAAATTCCTACAGGATGGAGGGTGAAATATTATTCATTGTGGCTATGGTATCATCATCCAATATGGGAAATATAAAAGGTTCTGGATCCCCTCTACCACCTCTTCCACCTCTTCCTCCACCTCCTCCTCTATTTCCTCCTCTGCCTCTTCCACCTCCAATCCTAAGTTCACCATTCACATTATGTACTTCTCCTTCTACTTCCCCTACCATTGTAGATTCTTCAGAGCTAATATAGGGTTCTATGATTGAATTATCTAGCTCTTCTTTTAGTTCTTATACTAATGGAATATTAAAAGAAGTTTCTTCTTATTATTCACTAGCAAATTATATTTCGTGTCCTAGAAGTTGTTCTCTAGTTGAAGAAATAAATATTACTTCTTCTATTGGGTATGTAGGCTCTTCAAATACAACTTCAGTAAAGGAATTTGGTGAATCTCTAGGTTGGATTTTGGATCTATGCACCTCAGGAAGTCTATGTCTACCTATAAATAATGGAGTACAAGTATCAGTGGATGGTGTGGCACTACAAGGTCTAGGTGGAGTGAATGGTGATGTTGGAATCGAGCTTCTACCTCTACTTACAAATCTACCCCTATAATCTCTTTCTCTTTGCATTAATAATTTTTATCATTTTTCAATTTTGTTGAAACTAAAAAAGGATCCTAAATAATGTACATGAATAAATCCTATATACACTTCCCCGAAAATGGCGCCAGAATGTTTGGTAAATTATTTGTCTTTAATTTACTTCATTAATTGTCAACCAGGATTTGTGTACTTGTGAAATGTATGTGCACTATATATGTTAGGATTTCTTCTGTAAATTAAGTAAATTCTAAAATTGAAACTAATATATGATTTCTCTTCATACAATTTGGAGACTAATGACACACATGTTCTTTCAATCGAGAGTCCTAATTAACTAAGCTGAGCTTTTTAAATAAAAGATATATCTAAATTTCAGAAATCCACACTTAGTTCTAATGATCAAATGGGAATGCTTGAAAATCAAATATGAAAGAAAATAATTTAATTCTACTAGTGTGGAATTGAACTCATTCTACACTGGTTGCTGAAAGGAAATCTCTAAGGTAAATTGTAAATAAGGAAAGACCTATTTTAAATGATGTGAGAAAATGATAATGAAATATGATCTGTAAAAATAAAAAAATTCTTTGAAAGAGAATGACAATGAAATCTAATGTAAAAAAGGTAAAATCATAACTTAAGAATGGTTACTAATGTGCATAATTAACCCCTAAAGTGTATTCCATTTAGCATATCATAAATTGAAATTGAATGATAAAAAAACTAACAGAGATTGACATTGAATGGTAAAGAAAATAACAAAAGTTGAAATTGAATGATAATGAAACTAAGTACTGATAAAAAAATGCATTGAACACGCAAACTCTTTTTGGTATTTCTTGTTTATGAGTACTTTGCAACATAATAAAAACAATTATAAATGTAACTATAAATGAAATTAAACAATAATAAAGGTTAATGTAAAAAAATTAGGGTTAAGTGAGGTATAGACCCAGGTTACTCCCCAGGTAGGGTTGAGTGAGGTCTTTTAGCATCAAGGCCCATAGTGATCCCCAAGAGGGTTGAGTGAGTGCTTGCCAGTACTCCCAGTGAGTGTTGAGTTAGTATCTCAACATCTTGGCCTAGTGAGAGGCCGTTGGATTTGAGGACCATATTACTCTAAGAGTTTGTTTCCTAAGGGTTTCACCATGAGTTAGAGAGGCTGACCAGGATGATGGTGAAGCTAACTAGCCTGTATACCATGTATCCATGAGACAAAATTATGGTGAATAGTATATGCTGATGTTATGCCATGATTTAGGTACCGACCAGGGTATGGAAACTAGCAGATGTTAATGATTAGATGATGATGCTAATGATGTAAGAGATGTTGACTAAATGATGATTTACCTTATGTCAGAGCCGCTGACACGGTTAATGATGATTTGTGGTGTAACATTTTTCATACATAAAATCCGTCAACATGAGATCATCTAGATAGTAATTATGAGTACCTCCCTAGTTAAGAGGGAGTGTTGAATTTTGTAACTACGACATATATTCATAATTTATTTGATGTATTTGTAAGCATGTTCTTCATGCTAGAGCCAAAAGGAAAATAGTAAAATGAAATTTTTTCTGCCGGTTATAAAAGTGTAAAATTTGAATTTTTAAAAGTTAAAATTTGGCTCCAAAATAAAGTCGGCCCTCCTCCTAGATCAAGTCCACTCCTTAAAATGTTAAAGTCAGCCCCAGTCAAAGAGGCACCCCTTCGACATGAAAGAAGACAATATATTGACACTTTTTTTCCACCATTTGAAAAACAATTCACATATCATATATTGAAGATAATTCAGATGGTCTAAGGATGATCTATGCAACAGTAAGGAAAATTTCTTTGTGATGATAATCTCCATGGGAGCAGAACCAAAATTGTCTAGAATTTATGCCTTTACTGAAGCAAATCAGATTAAAGGAGCCAATTGACTTATCTAGGAGGATGGCCCAGGTTTGACCTAGTTGTTGACTAATATGTATCTCTGTTGATATGAAGAATTTTTCTATTGAAAAGGTTGTTGGGTTTTAACCCATTAGGGTTTTTCTAGTAAATTTCTTGTGTTCTTGTCTGGTTATCTATTTATAATTCTACTGAAATTTTGTTTACCATTGAGATTATATGTGCAATTACTTTATGATGGATAATAAATGCAAATAAAAACTAACTCAAGGTAATATCATAAGAAGTAATTGTTTATTTAGAGGATCCTTTAAAAATAAACAAGGGGGTACTGACCTATACCAAGAGATATCTGACTAAACAAGGTATTCTTTAAATGGTCGATTCAAATACTCTCCACCATAGTCATTTCTCAAGGATTTAATGGGTTGACCACATTGTTTCTCCAATACCATAAATTTCTTGAATTTTTCAAAGACATGACTCTTATTCTTCAAGAAATGTACCCAAGTAAACCTAGAGAAATCATCAATAACAGTTAAAATATACTTTGCACCTACCAATGAAGGCTCATTAAAGAAAAAATATCACCGTGAACCATATGAATCTGTTTTACGCATGCTACACTTTTCTAGAGTCAAAAGGTGCTTGGTGATGCTTTCCTAGCACACATCATCTACATATTCCATCAGGTGGAAGAAACTATGGTAAAATAGCAACCATATTATGTGTTGCCATTATCTTTAAACTTTGAAATTTTAGATGTCTGATTCATTCATGCTAGAGTCAAATTCAGTTCTTGGTCAGTGCAAAAAAGGTAGTCTGTTCAACATCTAGTCAAGACAAGTCATGGAGCTTATACAATCCATCCTTCAAGTAGAGAATCCTTTTGGAAATGATTAAATTATCATTCCTTATATATTTGACAAAGAATCAATTAGGCCAAAATTCAACAATTTTACCAATTTGTGTCAGTTGGGAAACCAACAATAGATTTGTGCTCAAACTAGGAACATGATATACATTCATGATTTTTCCATGTCAATAATGTACACCACTATGACCAATAATTTTTGAAAAATGCATCAAGAAATTCTTAATTGGAATTTTCCTTGATTAAATTGAGAAAATTCGAAATCCACATCAACAAACAACTTGGATGCAGTTAATTGAGGTGACATGAATCTTATCACTTATTTAGCTCAGTAAATTCGAGTGAGGAGTTAGAGTTAAGTTAAGCATGTTTGATTAATAATTTGTAGAAATCAAGGTCAACTATCTCGAGAACTAGTTCTAATTGTTGGAGGAACTAGTGGAAGGTCAGCTAAGCTGTGGGACTTCGGTCAAAATTAGTGATCATCGAGTTAACTGATCAATTAGCCCAAAATAACTAGTGCATGCAGAGAATTTGAGTTCCCCAGTTGTGGTGGAGGTTCCATGGCAATGTAACATCAGTTGTAGACTAGTATTGAGTGTACAAGTGTTGCATTTAGTTAGATGATCAACCTATGGAATTTCACAATCCATTTTGGAGAAATTCCTAAATAATAGGGGCCCAATTTCTGAAGAATTACGCAAGGAAATAGGGGCTCAAGCAGAGGAAGAAATTGAATAAGTATGAGTTACATCTTCTCAGTGAGTAGAGAGATAGGTTATTCACTTTTAGGTTGTTCTCAGTTGATAAAATAAATTGCAATACATTTCTATTCATTAGATTAATGCAAGCATACATTGGGGTTTTTAGCAGATTGATGTCCCTGAGAAAAATAATGCGTGCATGTGTGTTATTTCTTATTGCATGTATGAGATTATTATTCTAAATTGTGAATTGATTTCTGCAGAGCAATAGAGTAGGTTTTTGTCTTGTGATTTTGATTAAAACTTCATAAGCAATTGAAAATCTACATCATAATTTCTACATGGTATCAAAGCAGGATTCACATTAGAGAAGGAATTTCGAAGTTGTTTCTCAGGAGAATCAAATTTTCAGTTCAATGCAACAAGGTCTCTTTAGAGATGAGAAAATTAACTTCAACAGGTTGAGGCTAGAGTATGCCTTGGAAGGCAAGTCTAATTTCATTGCATGGAAGGATCACATGGATGTGGTATTGGATGACAATGCATTTCTAGAATACATCAAGACAAATGTTGCAAAACTAAAAGCCTATGAAGCTAAAAACCTTGCTCAATGGAAGAAATATGTAGCCAAGGAGAGGAGAATAATCTTGGAGGTAGTACGAGATCACATTGTCTCAAATATCCGAGGAAAAGAAAATCCGTTCGTAATGTGGAAAGCACTGACAAAATTGTTCAAGAATAGTAGTGACCACAGGAAGCTAATGCTCAAGGATAAACTTCGACATATCAAGATGCAAACTAATGACACTATTCCACATTATCTGATAAGGTTCACACATGTTCGCAATGAACTTGGAGGGGTTGGGGTTAATGTAGGAGAAGATAACTTGGTAAGGCTAGCCCTTCTCGGCCTTCCCAAGAGTTGGAATAGCTATCAATATTTGGTAAATGGGAGGAAGAAACTACCAAATTGGGAATAATTATGGTCTGATTTGGTATAGGAGGAAATAAGGAGAAATAACAGAGATGTAACTTCATCCAAGGACAAGGATGAGGAAAAATTCGCATTGGTTGGAAAGGGAAAGAATGCAAAAGGAAAGAAATATCAATCCAAACTAGAATCCAACCAAGGGGGAAGAGGAATATTTGTCCAAAATTAAATGCTTCCATTGTCATGAATTCAGGAAATATTCCATGGAGTGTATATACAAAAAGGTGAGTGTACATACAAAAAGGCGAGAAAGAAGACCTCAGGAGGAGAAACAGGTGAAAATATGGCTTCATATTTTGAGCTTGACATACTTTATCACATGAATGACAAGCACAGTGATGGGAGCGTGTGGTACTTGGACTCAGGTGCATCGTTCCACATGACAAGATGTGGAGAGTTTTTCAACGACTCAGAGGAGAAAGATTTGCAAATGCACATTGAGCTGGGGGACGAAGGAAGGTGTAGCATGACCAGGGTTGGTAAAATCACCTTTCAGAGGGAGTCGGGCTCCCCTCTCAGTATCAAGGATGTCATGTTCATTCTAGGCCTAAAGAAAAATCTCATCTCTATTGTAGTTTTGGAAGACTGTGTTTATGGTGTGATATATAGGAAAGGAAAAGCATTCCTAAGACACATAGCCACATGAAAAGTGAAGCAGATCGGGGTTCCTGTGAGGAATGCGTATACGATTTATGGGGAATATTGTGCTACATTAAGCACTAAGGCAGAGAAAGTGCAATGCTGCGATGTGGGTGAACTTTGGCACAAAAGACTTGGCCATTTGCATCATGGCGCCTTGAATATTATGTAGAAAATAACCATTGGACTCCCTAAAGGAGAACTTGAGAAACAAGATGTTTTCAAAGGATTTACCTTGGGGAAGTACACAAAATCCAAATTCCATGATTGTGACAACAAAGCACATGCAATCCTAGAAAGGATCCACTCTAATGTCTGTGGACCTTTCTCGATAGCCTCCACTATTAGACCCAAATATTTTGTCATTTTTATTGATGAAATCTCACAGAAATGTTGGATATTATTCATGCTCAAGAAAGATGAGACATTCTCTAGGTTCGTAGAATTCAAGACATTGGTTAAGAAAGAAATTGAAAATAAGGTGAAGGCTCTCAGGAGTGATAATGAAGGTGAGTACGTGTCGAATGAATTCAAAAAATTTTGTATGAAAGAAGGCATTTGAGGAGAGTTCACATCACCCCATAACCCACAATAGAATGGGTTGGCTGAGAGAAATAACCATAAAATTGTGGGAGAGGCGATGGTGATGTTGCATGACCAAGGCCTACCACTGCACTTGTGGGAAGAGGCATGCAACACAATAGTCTATCTGCGGAACCAGAGTCCTCATCAAATTTTGGGCATTATTACACCGGACGAGTATTTCTCGAGAAGAAAGCCGAACAACTTGTTGCAACTGTGTGGAGGCACAAATATTCAATACTCGTAAATTAGGTTTTGGTTGCAATTACATTTAAATTCGTCTTAGGCTAAAATTTGAAAAGAGATATATTTTTATCCTTTAAAATTAAAATTACTCTTGGAATAATAAATATGATATGATTTCAAGATCAATATAAGTAACTGAATGATGTTCAACCTACTAGCCACATATTCGAGCTTTGTGGGAGCTGCTATTCTCAACTTCTCTAGGAAAGGGTGTTATGTGGATTAATCCCTCTTGCGGACAAGAGCGATCTCCCTAGTACTCAACGAGTAGCTAGAAACAAACATCCAAGGAAACCTTTTTCTCTAGATTAATTTTATTTTAGAATTATTATAAGAAAGTAGAGAGGATATGTCCCTACCTTGAAATCCAAACATTCGATGTAGTCTTTTATCCCGTCACAAAAAAGTGATTTCTTCAATAAGTAGAACCTGCAAATAAAGACAGTATAAAAGGATCAAAGCATTTGCAACATATAATAATCAAGAAATGATAGAAATCGCTAAAATCACACAATTACAGAAACACAATTATATATTATGCACAAACGGTGTATGTGTAATCACACTCACACAAAGATTTACATTCAGATTACTCTATTAAATAGAGTTTCTGAGATCCAACTTATTCCTAAATTAGACAGAGAGAGGTTGAGAGAATTTCTCAACCATCAAACCAACTTCTCAAATATGGAATGTAAGCATTATCTCCAACATCCCCCCTTAATGATTACATTACATAAAAATAAAAAAATAGTCAAGCTTATCAGTAGATGCTCCATCAAGTTGCCTCATAACCCTCGGAAAGGTGTATTTGGCAAGTTGGATTCCCGAGTTCCCTTCCTCAACTCCCGAATCAAGGACCTCCCGAAGTCAATTACCGAACAGCATCCCAATCTGTCGCATAACCTCATTAGGAAACCACTTCCATGTCTACCACTAATGAGGGATCCTTCCCTAGATCCGCAACTGCCATACTATCTGGACAACCATCCATATTGAGCCTTGATGTCACTTGATCTCTTCAAAAACAATTGATTGCATTTTGCAATTGCTGAACTCCTAGTCATTCTATGGACGAGCTCCCATCCACCGAGATACATGGGTGCTAACCGCTGTACTTGCCAGTTATCTAGGGAAGCTGTCTAGATACAGAATGTATTAGATTCAGTATTACAAAATAACCTCCTTAATTCATCACCACTTAATTTACAAACCAATTATAATACTAATAATTTAACTACTCGACACCAGCAATTTTCTTCTCACAGCATTCAAATTCACATCAACGTCATGTCCTCGTTGGACCGCTACAGCTCCATGTGGGTGGATGTCCCACACTCCAGCGCAAATAGCCAACATAAATTTGTTACTCTTTACCTATGCCCAATCTCATCAAAGAAATGCCGTTGTCTTCAGGTTGTGCGGATTTTCACGTTGTGCTGAGTTATGTGCTGAGTTCTATTGAGATGGCTCAATCACACTCTTCGCCAGTCAACGGAGTAGGGAACATATAGGATCGATGTTTGTGGCTCGTACAACATGCAGCGACTCGTACAACGCGCAATTAGCAGCCACTTCATCCAAGCGTAATAGCTCTCCACGGACGCTAAAAACAATCCAGCATCGACTGAAGCTAATGCATTGTATTCCTTATCCTTGATTGTGATCACAACTCTAGAGAACTAATTACAAAGATTGTAACACATTGCATCTGTTAAGGCACAGGATGTGATGACAACAAAGTCCACCATACACTTTGGCAGTAAACTGCAATCATCAAGAAAGTCACATTACTATCCCTAATTCTCACGTGACAGCGTCTATGAGATTTGATGGATATTTGGGTCATCGTACGAATGATCCGCATATGAAAAGGGATTCCCTTTAGTGCATAATAGAAAATTGAATGAAGCACAGAAAACCATTACAACGATCCTCGAAACCTTTTCTAATCACAAAACCATCTTATTCACAAACTTCGCAACTCCAGCCAACGCACCACAAAATTCGTAACTCAACGCCATGCAAACGTCATCTTGAGCTTTCATTTTCTGGAAACGGGCCCTCACTGAGCTCGTGCTCCATTAATCCACTCTCCCTTGCGCCTACTGCTCTCGCACAAATCTTTTGCCTCCTCCAGTGATGCTACAAACTGTTAGAATTCAACATAGGAACTCAATTTGTAATATTTTTCTCCAAGGACTTAGCCTCACAACACACAGGCCTCTCATCCTGTGCTCCGATACCATGATAGAAATCGCTAAAATCACACAATTACAGAAACACAATTATATATTATGCACAAACGGTGTATGTGTAAACGCACTCACACACAGATTTACATTCATATTACTCTATTAAATAGAGTTTCTGAGATCCAACTTATTCCTAAATTAGATAGAGAGAGGTTGAGAGAATTTCTCAACCATCAAACCAACTTCTCAAATATGGAATGTAAGCATTATCTCCAACAAGAAAATCTAACCCGACTTAGTGATCAAGGAGTCTAAGTATTGATGTTATTTCAATAATCATAAGGGAAACTCAATGAGAAAAAGAGATCCATATGTATTATCTTGAATAAAAAGAGTAATGTTACAACCTGATGCCTTGATGTCGTACATATTTCTCCCGGGGTCCTGAACAATCATTTCTCCTTCAGTTTGATAAGCCTTCCTCTCTGAATACCAACATGGAGTCATGGACATAAGGGTGTGATAATTCTCATGCCAACAACAACTCACTAGTGTAGAAAGTATGCACTCTTGGGAATTCTCTTCAACAATTCATTTACAATATTACATCTATAATCTACCCTTCAACCTGAAACTTGAGCTCAATTTATAGGGAAATGGAGGTAGTTTCAGTTCCATGAAGAGGGGAATGGATTCCTCACATGAAGGGATTTTAGCTCCATGGACCAAGGGATAAGCTCCATGAGTGGAGGGATAAAGCTTGAACTGATCGCGACTCTAGAAGCTTCCAGTTGGGGGAATATTTGACCAGTTAGGCTTATAGAATTTACTTTTTCTTTTAATTTTCTTTTCGTGGGGGTGCGCAAGTAATAGTAACAAAAAGTGCGGGAGTTGCCACAGTTTATTGACCAAACAACAATGCATGCACAGGGAAAGGCTAGAAAAAATACGTAGGTAGACTTTTAAGGATTTTACAGAGCTTTTCTCCAATTCCAAGAGTTGATTCAGGAACATTAAGGTTTTTGAATTCTAAGGGAACATGATATAGGTGGTGATAGACCGATATGAACAGTAAAATTTCATGGTGACAAAATGACGTGTAACAGGTTCCCCCTAAAGTGCGAAGTTTGAGGTTATTCTAAAGAGTGAAGTGCTTTATCATTCCAAGGATTGGATTGGAGACACCAGATGAAAACCTGTAAAAACATTCAATGCAAAAATATATATATCATCGCTAAAGTAGGCATTCCCATACTCAGATCAAAACTAACTAAGTATTCTGGTACATATATGGTTTCAATATTACATCAAAAGTAGACATAGTATGGGTGTAACCATCTGTCATAACTAGTCTACCGTATCATGAATGATAAAACTCCTCGCAACCTGGATGGTGGAAACTAGATCCAGGGTCTTGATTTCTGGTTCCTGAACTAGTACGAATATATCCATGAAATTGATTGTGTTGAAGTCTAACATGTTAGAAAACACTTGATTACTGGTCAATTATGTGAACCATTAATAAGTGTGAGAGCCAATAATGAAAATGGCTCTCAAAGTACTCCAATGCAATCTATGAAGTGTGAATGAATGATTTGCCGTTGAGCACTCATAGAATCGTTCGATCGAAGGTCAATGATGCAACCTGTCATCGAAGGTGAGAAACCTGCCATTAGGGCATGTAGATCCCAAGGTACTGATAGGATTCTAGATCAACTTTCTAGATGATGAGCTGACATCGATAGAAAGTGACCCGTCGTAGGAAAGCCCACGACACAAAACCATTAGATCAAGTTTTGAGGAAATATTTACAATGAATGACTCAGGGATGGTTAACGTAAATGGAGAAAAATGTTTGCAATGAATGGTTTATTTGAAATCTCTCTTGAACACATAACGACACTGCAGATGGTTTGGAAACATTTGACCTAAAGCTAATACCTAGAAACTAGCTAAAGACTTTCAATGTGGTTCGATTAACTGTTAGAAAAAGGATTTCCCAACCCAGGTACAAGTGTGACAAAGTGTCGTGTTCAAGAGTGGCATGCTGCTTTTTAAACAAGGGTGACATTTGGATTCTTTTTCTCTCTTTTCCCCCCACCATTACTGGCAAGTACCTCTTTATTTTTGACAAGCTTGAGGAGGATAACATTTTCTTGTTTGTAATCGACAAGTCCTTTACTGTTAAATTTTAACGAGCCCAGTATAGGGGAAACTCGACGTTTTCTAGTTTTAGGGAGTCAGAGGAAAAACATAAGTAAACTCCATGATTGTTCTTTTTCGTAAATTTAGTCTCTCATGCCCGAAAAAGGATAAAATAATGCAGGAAAGAACTCTATTGACCATGATTAGTCAATGCATACCTTTTTCATAATTAGTCCATTTCAGTCCTGAAAAGGGGTAAACTTATACTGAAGGGACGACTGTTCATTTACTTTAATGAGTTCTAATAGTCAAGTACTCGACGATCTTTTCATATTTCGAGAGTCTGAAAAGGGCTTAAAAGAGAACTCCAGGGTTTCGCTTTTTTGTAATTTTACAGAGCCCGAAAAAGTGATAAAAGTATACTCAATGTCAAAATAATTCTTTTCACCAAAAAATCCTGTATCTTGCACAAAAAATCAAAAGATTACATATACCTGTTTCCAAAAACTAAAAAAATTTAAAAATGACCTTTTAAAGTGAAAAATAAATAAAATAATAATATTTTTTTCTTTTAAAAACTATAAAAAGGGGTTAAAACAAATAATTTTCACCTTTTGTGTTCATATAGTGCATAGAGAGTTTTTTGCTAAAAAATTCTAGAGCATATATCGGGAGAACCCACCGTCCATTTCTCAAATTGTCAGAACTATGTAATCCACATCATCCTTAGCTTCATTTTTGTCCGTTTTATTTTTCATTTTGAGCCTTTATTTCATTTTTTAGGAGGATTTTATGTTTTAAAATGCGCTCTGGCGGGTCCGCAGGAAATGCATGCGATAACTGCGGACCTTGATAATTTTTAAAAGAAAAAATTATCGGGCTGCCGCAGGTTTTGTGTGGAGCACGTGCGGACGTTCGCACTGTCTGCACACAAAACCTGCGGAGGCGCTGTGAACATTTTAAAAATCCAAATTTCTCTTAAAAAATGGTTCAAATTATCTTCCAAATGGTTTTAACTGTTAAATGTGTTGAATTGTAGGTTGTTCAACCATGTTGGAGTGGCGAGAACATGAACACGAGCTCATAGACAATGAAGCCATGGATGACAATACAACCATCCGTGCGTTGATGAATTATGGTTTATAGAAATTCTAGGCTATCCAAGGGATGAAAGCACAAGTGGAGTTAATGGTTTGGCTTTTAAATATGTGGGATGTTAAAGACCAATGCTTCATAATTGGTGACCACCGACTCGAGATTGAGCTAGAGGACATTTATTTCCTTACTGGATTTTCTCAGAGAGGAAGAAGCATATCCTTATTTGGGGCCAGACAGGGAGGTCTTCCCACTGCCAGTTACAAAGAACAATATTGTAGCAATAAGTCAAATTTGAAGGATGGTCGCATAGATATTAAAACTATCTCGCGATTGGATCTCAAAGTGATAGCATTTAGAGTAATCAGATTGTGCGGGAGTGCATCTCCTCATGTGTCTAGTAAGTCACAGATGCAAACAACAGTTGAGTGTCTTGGAGGAACCATATTTAATTGGTGCGAAGGAGTATTTTCCAATTAACTAGAGAAAAGAATGCGAAGTTGAAAAAATTCGGATATGGCACTATTCTCATTTCATTTTCTTTAGAGAGAATTCTACTTCTCGCTCCGCAGCTGATTCCAATTGATAGTGGGGCTCGTCAGGAACCTCAGATGGTGCGATGGGTGGCACTAATGGCTTGCCATGGTGGCGAGGGTGGCTTAGTAGTTTGGTTTACTCCGACATAATTCATGTGGATTAGGAACCAAGTCTTCACCATTGAAAAATTTCCTTATGCAGGAATGGATTATAGGGGTGATCCTAGAACATATTTGCCTCCAGGGGCACAGTGAGACACATCAGGTTAATGAATTATTTTGATGTTTTTAATCTATTTTTTCTTTGATTTTGGATCGTCCAATACTAATAAAAATATTTAAATGCAGATGTCAGTCCACAACAACCATCAACACTTCACCGCTTTGACGGGCGAGAAGTACAACCTGTAGCACCTTCATAGGACTAGGAAGCAAAGATATTAGCAGACATGGAGCAAAACCTTGAGAGGTTAACCATAGATATTCCTAAGACAATAATAGATGATATCCCCCTTAGGCTTTAGAGACACGTGACAAGTGTTCTAGGTCCATTCGGGAGATTTCTGCGCAAGGTGGCGCGTGATATATTCCATTAGCATGATCATAATCACGGATAGTGGATGATCATTATAGATCGATTTTTTTTTTTTGTATCAGTATCTATTAAATCATAAGGTGTTTGAACCTATGATCACATACAATGTAATATTTTTTGAAAACAAACTAATCTATCCTAATGATATTACTACTTTTGTTCTCTAAGTATCTTGTTCAACATAGATTGAATGTTGTTTTGGTCTACTCTGTTAGTGTTGCAAATGTCTATTTAGAACATGATTAGCTAATGCATTGGCCAATGTGTTTGAATTTCTTGAAATATGTTGATATTCGATATAATCAAATTGTTGTTCCAAGAGATGAACCTTAAAAAATAATCTTAATAACACTGGATTTCTAATTGCATAAACCCTGTTTAAATGTAATACAATGAGTTGCGAATCCAACCTAATGATAAAATGTTGAATACCAAATGAAATGGCATAAGATAATAACTCAATGAATGCGCTATATTCTGAAATATTGTTTGTTGTTTGACCAAGGCATATCCCATGAATAGAAACTAACTCATCGGTGGGTGAATAGATAACCCAAGTCGCGGAAGAGATATTTCGTATACTATGACAGGCACCATCAGCAAAACCAAGTATGTTTGAAGGGATGTAGAAATATGCAATATCAAGAGTAATCAAGATAAGCAACAATAGTAGTAATAAAAAAACAATCTAGGCACACTTGTCTAATCTAAGGCACTCTATTCTAAAAGGTAACTATTGTACAAGAGATATATTCACACAAAATTCAAGCATAATATCTCTTAAGATAAATACCATTTCTAGGCTTACCTAAAGAGACCCCGTCATAATCAATTAATTCATAGGTTCCTTTTGCACGCACATGCTTGAAAATATAGGGACCATGCCACATCGGTTTGAATTTTCCAGTGCCTAGCTTATCATTAGCTTGATCGTATACTAAAACTAGATCACCTTCTGATTAAACACGAGGGTTAAAACTTTGATAATAATGAGCTTTCACACATTTCTCATGAGTTTCGGTAGCCAATGCAGCGGTGTGCCAAGTCTCATCTAATTGTGCTAAGTATAGAAAGCGTTTTTCCTCTTTAGAAGTAGCTGGTAAAAGCTCAATGGCTAATTTAAGTGACGATATTTCACATTCAATGGGTAACATAGCTTCTAAACCATAGACAAGTTGAAAAGGAGTGAACCCTATAGCAGTTTTTGCAGAGGTTCGGTATGCCCATAGTGCCAAAAAAAGCATGGTATTCCAATTTGATTTGTGAGTTTCGATAATCCATTTAATCATGGTGGTTAAAACCTTGTTGACGACTTCAACTTGACCATTAGCCTGTGGGTAATACGGAGTAGAATTATCATGGTGTAGGCCAAGTTGATCGGAAAGTTCGGCCATCATAATATTTCGAAAATGACTTCCATGGTCTGTGATAATAGCTTGAGGCATGCCAAAGCGAGCAATCACATGATTGAATACAAAAGTAGCTACAGTTTTTATGTCAGTTGTGAATGTAGGCATCACCTCGGCCCATTTGGTAAAGTAATATATGACAAGAATAATATACCCATGCCCCTCGGTCAAGTGAGGGTTACATGTAATGAAATCAATACCCCATTTCACAAAAAACCGACATCAATTATTGGGTGAAGAGGAGCTGGAGGTGCACACATCTTTTGATAAAAAAATTGGCAGTTGTGGCATTTTCGGATTGTACAATCTTTGAGTAAGGACGACAAAAAATAACCAGTGCGCAATATCTTTTGGGCTGTGGCAAACCCAGAAATATGACCACCACACACTCTAGAGTGGCAATCATTTAAAAAAATTTCAGCCTCTTTGTGAGTTATACAACATCGAAAAAAAGAATCCGCACCACGACGATAAAGAGTTTCACCAACAATATTGGATTGCTAGGATTGATATCAGATTATCTGTCGATGTGAATGGGAAAGCTTTGGGCGAAAGGTTTGGGTTTGAAGATATATAATGATATATCCATACCATGGATCTAACGTACTAATGAGAAACATAGATTCATTTGTGATGGGATTCTCTACCACTGTTTCTGTCTCAGTATTGGGAAAGTCACACATAAGCTCAGCAAAAACTAGTGATTTCTTTGATTTAGATTTCTCAAATTCCAAATCAAACTCTTGTAGATGACAATCCAGTTGGATTATTTTCCCCGAGTAATTGTTGTGTCAAGATATACATCATCGGGTTGCCATTAGATATCACATTTGTTTTACGTAATAGTATGCAGTGACAGAATCGTTGGACAAACTGGACTGCTATCAAGGCCAATTTCTCCACATGTGAATATTTGATTTCCATCGGATTGAGATTTTGACTTAGATAATAGATCACATGTTCATTGTGAGATTCATCCTCCTAAACCAAAACCATTCCAATGGTAGAATCAGAGGCAGCTAAGTATAAAAAGTAATCATGGTGGTAATTGGGTGGATGCAACAACGGTGAATGGGTCAACGCGTGTTTTAGTGCATCAAAATATTTGTCAGCAATATCATCCCAAATTAAAGGAACATTTTCTTTTAACAACCAGGTAAAACCTTTTGTTAACTCAACATAGTTCGAGATAAACCTATGTAAAAATTTTTCTTTCCCTTGCAAACTTTGGAGTTGGCGAAGTGTGGAAGGAGGAGGTAAATTGATGATGGCCTCAACCTTCAACGGGTCGACACGAATGCCATATTTCGAAACGATGAATCCAAGTAATCATCTTGATTGCACACAAAAAACACATTTGTGTGGGTTCAAACAAATTTTGCAATGCTTACATCTCATGAAAATAGCTCGTAAGTGTGTAGGATGATCATCTCTCCGTAAAGAATGAGTAGGTAAATAATCCAGATAACGCTGTACAATATGTTTGATATCATGAAAAGCTTAAGACATAGCTCTTTGGAAAGTTGCACCGGCATTTTTTAGTCCGAAAGGTAATTTGAAATAAGCAAACATTCCCTAAGGACATATAAAAGCTGTTTTTGGTTGATCGGCAGGGAGTATATTGATTTGATTATAGCCAGAAAATCCATCCATAAATGAGAAAGTTTTATTCCGGCACAATCATCAATAATTTGGTCGATATAGGGTGTGGGATAATTTACTTTTGGACATGCTTTATTAATGTCCCTATAATCGACGCATACTATTATAGTACCTTGTTTCTTCGCAATGGGAACTATGTTAGATACCCAATCTGTCAATGGCATTGGATAAATAAATCCTGCTCGTAATAGCTTCTCAACTTCAGCTTTGATAGATGCAACTTTCCACGGATGTATTGGACATAATATTTGTCTAATAGGCTTGGCATCCAGGTATGTCTTAATTTCATGAATGACAATCTTAGGATCGATTCCTAGCATCTCTTCGTAAGACCAGGAAAAAATGCCTTGGAATTCTTGAAATAGGGCTTTTTAAGTGTTAATCTCTTCCATCATACAAGAAGCACCTATATGAATGTTTTCAATAATACCTGGTTTGATTGATATGTCAATAGGAAATGTTGTAGAAATATTTCCCAAATTAGTCTCAAAATCTGAATGTGTAATCGATATGGGATTCTGTGGTTCCTTAACATAATCAATCGTAAAAACGGATGAAAAATCATTTTCAAACCTATCAAGATCAGGTAAAAATGAAGATCTATGATGTAGATCATCCCAGGGTAATTCATTTGATGAAAAAATTTCTCGAATACTTTCATCAGTGTGAAATACATGTTGAGAGGGATCGGAAAATGATGTCAAGGCTGATCTTGATAGAGAAGATGATTCTTCGGTGATCACATTCATTTGATCAGGAGTAGTTGAAAGTGTGTCGAAATACGATTGTACTACTACATATGCCTTTTCAAAAGGACTCAAAGGAATCTCGCCATTGAAAGAGTCCAATTCTGATTCTGGAGGCACTATCCAAGTGTCATCAAATGGTATAGTGCTTGATGAGATCATAGTCATGTTGGAAATTGTGCGCGGTACATTGAATGGAGGTATGGAGAAATTTCCCAGGAGAGAGAAATCCTTCACTAATCCTACACCAACATCTTCGTATGGGATAGTCATTTTTCCAACATGCTAGATATCGTTTGTAGAAGCAGGGTTTGATGAATAGTATAACAACTGATCTATTTTCACAATCTTTCCTTTATGAGGAAAAATGATTACTCGAAAGACTGATGAAATGACAATAGTCATGGCATAAGGCCAACTATGACCCAAAATAAGGTTGTAATCAAGAGGGGCATCAACAACTTCCACGTTTAGATTAACGATTTTACCTTCCACTTCTATAGGTAGATCCTGGAGTATTCCGTATGGATGAAATCCTCTTCCATCAAAGGCTTTAAGGATTGTTGGTGATTGGTTGAGTGTTGGAGAACCAAGATTCTTCCAACAGTTTAACGACATTATACATGTGGATTCCCCCTCATCAATTGCAGTACGAAAAACTCGTTTGGATTTGACTAATACTGGAATCTGAAAAGCCATCTGATGAGGGAGTCTTGGTATAAAATTTTTGAGGTAAAAGACCATGAGGTTCAAATCCTGAGGATCAATTGCTCCGATAGCTGATAATAGTAATTTCCTTTGTGCTGGATATGATTGTAGCACTTCTAAGGCTGACATTACTGAAGGGGATATCACTGAATCTTCAACAATGTTGTAATTCTGAGCAGCTCTTGCATGTGGATTGAAAGCTGACTTTTGAACTACACCTTTAGCAGGCGGTTTAATCACTAAATTAGGATTCAGTTTCTCGATTTGAAGTGGTTCGAAAACTGAAGGAGGTATAGCTGGTGTTTGACTATAATTTTCTGTCTCTTTACCAGTTACAGGATTTTTAGTTCCATAGTCTCGAGATCGCGGCACAACCATAACTTGAGACATCATTAAAATATCTGCCAATGAATTTGAAGAAGATCCTATCATTTTACTATCTTGAGTGGGAAAAGGATCCTTCAAGACAACGGGTGTGGGTGAACCTTTGACAAACTTGGAGACCTCAGACCGATGTGGACACTCTTTAGTATAGTGATCCTCGTCACAGAGAAGACAAGGATAATGGGGTTTCTGTTTTTCATCAGCTGGTTCGTTCTTTTCGGTTTTATCTTTCGGAGATGTAGTTTGTTTGTTTTTATTATTTCCTTTCTTGTTATTACCAGTTTTAGATTTAGCTGTGGATGAGTCTACAACATAAATATCGACAGAATTTTCAAGGGAAGAATCTCATTTCGGTGAATTTGGTAAAGTTATAATGGGAGAAGTAGGTTTGGATGACTTCTTCTTACTCTTATTAGCACTAACTAAACCAATTACACCACCTACAGCATGGGGACTAGAAGGAGTTGCAGTTATTTGACCTGTACGCGGCAAGTCAGGAATTTTTTTGTATAAAGTACCAGACCGTGTATATATAAGGTCTAAGTACTATGCTTGAGCTATGACCTGTTCTTCCGTAACAACACCTCCCTTAGCCACATCTTCAGTGATTTTTGGAAGTAATGATTTGATAAACCATTATGCCAATATTTGATCCGAAATGAAAACTTTCACTAAACGTTGTCTACGTCTCCATTCATGTATGTGATCTGAAATGTATGTGGGTGTAGATTGTTTTAATGAAGTTAAGAGTTTCATGCCATTGTCATAACGGACTGGAAACTGAAAGTGTGTTAAGAAATCTGTTGCTAATGCATTGAAATTGTTGAATGAGCCACGTGGTAGTTCAATATACCACTTTGCAGCTAAGCCTATCAATGTTCTTTCAAATAGTCTTAATTGAATGGAATCATCGATTAAAGAGTTGGATGCACACCAGAGGTGGTAAGTCATGACATGATTTGAGGGGAATTCTCCCGATTTACCTTCAAACTTAGGAATATCACTAGGGAACTTATTCAGTATTGGCGGCCAAAACGGAAGATAATAAATCAAATCGTTCATGAGGCATGACAAATCTGGAAAGTCCAAATTTGCAATGAATGGTAACCGATGGTTAGGGTCCTGTTGAGAAAACTGATAACCTTGAGGAACGATACCTGTACCAGGAGGAGGATATCTAGGGTAGCCTGGAATAGCCCGTGCGGTTGGAATTGGAATACCTCCGGGACAACTCGGGTTAGCTGTACCGAACTGAGGTTGAGTTGGTATCCGATATGTATAACCAGGGTACGGTTGATGTTGGTATATTGGATTTTGTCCTACGGGTCCATATTTATACTGCCCTTGATAAAGTTGATAAACAAACTGACCTGTATAAGGTTGGCTTGTTACAATTGTACTTGTACCAGGTTGCCTTGCAGATGTTTGAACAGTAGTCTGAACTGTAGGTCCAGGTTGATGAGCAGTGACTTGAGGGATTGGTTGCGATACAATTGCCATCATTACTTGAGGGGACGTAGAAATATGGGCTGTAGAAACTCCGGGGATAGGTGTACTAGGCTGTTGAACAGAAGTTGATGCAGTAGTTTGGATAGGAGTTCTAGGTGTACTCGGACCAGGTTGTTGAACACTACTAGGTGCAGATACCTGGTATAACTTGAAGCATAGGTTGGAAAAGTTGATGGATTTGGGTATAACCAGTTGGCTGTATAGGATGATTATAAGGTACCTGCACGGTAGGTTGAAAATTCTGTTGATTCAACGACGGATTCCACAATGTGTTTACTCCAGGATAAGGAGCTCCCATTGAAGGTTGTGATGCATAAGATTGACCATAACCAGGGTGGTAATTTGCAACGTAAGTTTGATAATTTTCTAGATAATTTCCACTAAAATGTTGAACTCCTTGAAACAATTGTTGTTCTTGATAAAACTGTAGCCCCAAAGGAGGCTGTTGTCCTTGAAAAGGTTCTTGCCCTGGCATAGGGTATTTCCCTTGAAGAGGTTGTGGCCCTGGAATAGAGTATTGCCCTTGAGGTTGATATTTTCCTTGAGGTATGTACTTCCCTTGAGGTATTACTTCCCTTGAGGTTGCCCCCCTGGCGGTAAATTGCTACCTTGAGGGTGCCCCCCAGGCGGTAAATTTCTACCTTGAGGGTCAGGGTTAGGAATGTTTCCAGACATCATGTAGACTTGTTCCATGGTCAAAGTTATGGTATGAGATTCATTGGGACCAGGTGATTGTACAAGTTTTTCGGGAGAGGGAGATGCTCCTGAGAAAGTACCAGAAAGTGACTGGTATCATGAAGAAACAGAGGGACCACCATACAAAAATGTTTCTGGCGATGAAGAAAACATGGATGACTCACCAGACATGTTTAATGAACATCTGTAACTACCTCTGGGTAAGGCGTAAAAAGGAATACAGGGTGGTGAATAACTGAGACTAGAATTATGTAGAAAGTAAGTTAACTGAGAATACCAAGGATCCTGTTTTAAAGGGCTATAATAGTAAATCAATTCACTTTGCCTTAGATATAAATATTCTTGATGTGAAGGAAGTATAACTTCTTCTTCTGCTTCAGTAATCTCTTAGATACTAATGAGGCCAGGAGGAAGGTTCTTAGTGATGCGAAGCTTCACTCGAGGTGAATGAGGATGACCAAGGGTTTGGGTTATGAACTCCGAAGCAGGCTCAGATGTAGCAGATTCAGTTTTAGTTTCAAAATTTTTGGGTTAAGTAGCTGATAATTCACTTGTTGTAGACGCAACTTCAACTAGTTCAGAAATTTCTGGTTGTCTTTGGTAACTTTCTGCTATTTGAGGTTGATCAACTTCATAATAAAGATGTATTATTACAAATGTTTCATCTTGTTCAGTTGATCCGGTTCCTGATAGTTGGCCTCTTTCATATTTAAGCTTTTATAATTGACTTGATATGTACTCAGGGGGTTTCCCCTGCATTCTACGAGAGTGTCTCGGTAATTCAACCACGGTTAAATGTTTAACACACGAAAAAAAATGTCAACAAAATAGACCTAAAGTCACTAAGGAAACAATCAAATTGAATACATGCCTACAAAATCTAAGAGACAATCCACACACAAACAATATATTTCCATACCAAAAGCACTAGTTGGTGATGAAATCTAATGTTGTAGAATTCTAATGTGGAAAAATTGGTGGTTGGAACAATTACCCCGACAACCTGCTTAATGAAACAGTCCAGTGCAAGTCCCTCCACTTATGCCGTATCGAAGTGAAGAGTACCCTTCAGAAAGTCCAAGTGAGTCTAGCTGACGTCTATTCCAGGTATAGTAGGACCTTCCCTCCACCGTCACCTTGGGAAAAATCCTAAAGATTATGCTCACTAAGGTCACCAACGGAAACAAATGTACCTGGGGGAACAATTTACGATCCGATATACACACAAGGGCAGGGTATCAAGCTCAATCCCCTTGAAGGCTCCTCGATATGGTAAATTTGAGGTTTTCCAACAAGTGATCTCAGGCTCCTTGACAATGGTTAATCTGAGGTTTACCATTTGTATTACGTGCACATATTCTATCTTTCCCAATGAGATAGGTACTATTACCTCACTGGTTCTGACATGATCTCGTGCTTGACTCTTTTAAGAAGAGCTTCCCAGAGCACAAATGATACAATTGGATTTTCCTACCACAAGATTCTACTTGTTTGTTTACGCTGTTCTGGAATGTTAATTACAACCTATTCCAAAACACTAGCCTAAGCTATGTTGGTGGAATGAGCCCTAGAAAATGTAAAATATCTAGATTGATTTTATTAACGCGTTGTATTAATTTGGCTATTGCTTAAGACAAATGGTATGGAGTTGAAACTTTTATGATGTTCGTGACTCGACTCAAAAATACTCTAAATGCATTTAAATGAGAAGTGAAACTCTTTCTTTTTAATGAATCTTATTTAACGGAAAGATTGAGAGATTTATCAATTTTCAAAGCACCAATTCTTTCATTCATAAACAAAATCTTTGAAAAGAAGACATTTTCGTAAAGAACTCAATTTGCAAGAATGATCAATTACTCTTTTGAAATGAAATTCCTTGAACAATCATATCAAAAACTACAATTCAATAAACAAACCATTTCCAAAAGAAAACAATCTCTAAAAACTCTAAAAACATAAATTTCAAAGTCAAAGAAAAATCTAATTTTGAAGTCTATCTAGAATGTTTTGAGGACGTTTTCTCCTAGTTTGTAATCAGACTAAGAAGAATTTCTACTTATCTCAGCAGAAATGAAAACATCCAAAAATTATTTGGTGTAATATCAGGCTTCAGTAAACTAAAAGCTCTTCCAGATTTGCAAATGAAAAAGAAATCAATTTTCATAAAAGTAAGGTTTGCAATGATCTTAGTGGCTCCGAAAGACAATATCATCATACCAATAAGCTAAGGTAAATTAAGGTATCTTTGTATGGAGCAGCAATAAAGTAGGGAAAACTCTTACTTATAAAATGTAAATAGGATGATAAATCACATAAATGAAAAATTTTCTGAAAATAAATTCTCACGCAAAATTTGACAACTAGGATAGATCGGGGAAAACACAAAGAATTAGGTTATCTGGCTCTAAAAAAAAGAAATTTGATTTTTACAAAAAAATTCTAGGGGTGCACAGTTTATAGTGGAAGACAGAGCGCATGCACACAGTTTTGAACTAAAACCTACGTAGGTTGCCGCACTATTTTCTGCTGAAAACCGCAGAGGCAAGGAAAAAACTTGGAAAAAATAAATAATCAGCTTTATTTTTTAGGGATTCTTAAAATTTATCTGCCCAACCCGCTCCCAGAGAAGTCAAAATCAGAAAACTCTAAAATTCAAACTAAAAATAAATAAAGAAAACTAAGCTCTAGATCCCCAGTATGGTCGCCATTTTGTTACATGGATTAGTCCCTCTTGCGAACAAGAGAAATTTCCTAGTACTCAGTGAGTAGCTAGAAACAAACATCCATTTTGAAACCTTTTTATCTAGGTTAATTACATTTCAGAATTATTATAAGAAAGTAGAGAGGACATGCCCCTACCTTGAAATCCAAACTTCGATGTAGTCTTTTATCCCATCACTCCAAAGTGGTTTCTCCAATAAGTAGAACCTGCAATCAAAGACAAGATAAAATGATCAAAGCATCTGCAACATATAATAATCAAGAAAAGCTAACCCAAATTAGTGATCAAGGAGTCTAAGTATTGATGTTATTTCAATAATCATAAGAACAACTCAATGAGAAAAAGAGATCCATATGTATTATCTTGAATAAAAAGAGTAATCTTACAACGTGATGCCTTGCTGTCGTACATATTTCTCCCAGGGTCCTAAACAATTGTTTCTCCTTTAGTTTGATAAGCCTTCCTCTTTGAATACCAGCATGGAGTTATGGACACAAGGGTGTGATCATTCTCATGCCAACAACAAATCACTAGTGTAGAAAGTATGCACTATTGGGAATTCTCTTCAGCAATTCATTTACAATATTGCATCTACAATCTACCCTTCAACATGAAACTTGAGCTCAATTTATAGGGAAATGGAGGTAGTTTCAATTCCATGAAGAGGGGAATGTATTTCTCACATGAAGGGATTTGAGCTCCATGGACCAAGGGATAATATCCATGAGTGGAGGGATAAAGCTCGAACTGATCGTGACTCTAGAAGCTTCCAGTTGGGAGAATATTCGACCAACTAGGCTTCTAGAATTTACTTTTTCTTTTAATTTTATTTTCATGGGGGTGCGCAGGTAATAGTAGAAAAAAGTGTGGGGTTTGCCATAGTTTATTGACCAAACAACAGTGCATGCATAGGGAAAGGCTATAAAAACTACACAGGTAGACTTTTAAGGGTTTTACAGAGTTTTTCTCCAATTCCAAGACTTGATTCAGGAATATTAAGGTTTTTGACTTCTAAGGGAACATGATATAGGTGGTGATAGACCCATATGAACAGTCAAATGTCATGGTGACAAAATGACGTGTAACAAGGGGTGAAGCAACAATAATGGCTAGGAAAACCCTAGTTGAACATGACCTCCGTCACCTTTTCTTAAGACATGAGATCTTGTCTCTTACTAAATCCTACCAACAATATTAAAGTTATGGTTTAATTGTTGATAAAAACCATGCCTTCTTTCTAGACTTAGTCTCTACAGTTATATGACATATCTTTCATGACCTAGAAGGCATGGCCATTTTCAAACCTAAGCCAAAGTCTTGATCGATTGTTTCTTTTTTCATATAGCTTTATTTTTGGAAGATTCTTATTCACTCTTGTCCTCCTTCAACTTTATTCCCAAATTTTCCTACCTTCCAACTTATTTTGGAGAAAGAAGAGGGATGCCTAATTGATCTGAAAATGGAACTATTTGTAAATGCTATGCAAAGTATCCATTTCCATTTAATTTAGTGTGAAAAGTGTTCTCCATGTCTTTCAAGTTAAAAAAAGTAGTTTTGGTAATGTTTCTGAGTTTTATGTGCGAGGATTTGTTATTTAAATTTACTGTTTAATATATCACAGTAGAAATACACAGTAAGAAAAATTCACCATAGCATAACACAACAAACTGATGAGGTAGTTCACCCCTAATGGGCTACATCTACCGGTCCAAGGCTCCCCAATGACATGTCCTTGCTCTATTAATTTGCTCAAAATGGTTACATAGCGAAAAATATGCCTAAAAAAGCAAAACAAGCTGTGAATTTGACTTTAGAAGATAGAAATAAGCTAAAAATGGCTTTTGTTTCACCTTAAACAGTGAGCTACAACCCAATACAGCTCCATCTCCCTGATGGCCCTCATGGATCTTTCCTCTTCCCTGAAGCAAAAATGGCTGAATAACACCTTTGTTCACTCTAAAACCTATCCCAAACTCTCCAGAATTCTACAAAAAGCCAAAATTGACTAAAATTTCATCATGTTTGGTCGAAAATTGATAAAGTTATGACCCAAACAAGCTTTTGCCCAGTGGCACTAGAAAACCTCCTCCAAAACTGGAGGAACTTCAGTTAACTCACGAAAAAAGACAGAATTGCTGGAACTGGTGGAACTGCGCGCTACTTTGGGGATAAAATTTAATGCGATGGTTAGTTGTTTTCGGCGCGTTCATATGCGGAATCTCCGACAGTTAATGCTGGCGGATAAGGTTAAAAACCCCGCGCCCACGGTCATAGGGTCTAGGTCTTATGCAGATAGGGGCTAGCACAAAGGTGCTTAACCCTTTGTTTCGCTGGTTGGAAAAGGTTCAAGCTTTGGGTCATATCTTCTGGTCACATGACGATGGGTCTTAAGCCCTGAGGGCTTAACCAAACCTTTCTCCGCCCGTTAAAACTCACGACCCGAATCAGCGTTTACCTCTGCCCGAATCGCCCAATTCAGCTTCTCCATGACCCGACTATAGTTCAAATGGCGCCTGACTCACCCATTCAACAAGTCTTGCCTATGTTGGTCGGGTCGGCCCTGCCCGTGTAGTCGGGTCAGGGTTCAAAACCCATGCCTTCCACATTTTTGAACTAATCCTTCCAACCAATGGCCTAGGGCCACGTGGCAGCCTTTGTAAAGGCCACGTGGCACCCACTGATAGGCCAATAAAAACCTTATAAAAATAAATTTTTGCCATACAAATTTTTCTGGAAATGACAAATTCTTTTGGTAAAAAAGTCTTGTTTTGGAGGTCACTAGACGAATTCAAACCTCAGTAACTTTCACATACAACATCGGATTTGAGTCCCATTCACGGCGCCATAATCGAAGCAATGAGGCCTTTTCGGTCGTTCAGATTGCAACCATTTCCGAGCACTTCCATTTTTGAGCAATTTCTTCACTTGGACATGATCTCCTCCTGATCACGCCTCCCCATTAGGAAGATTTTGGACCCCAAAAGCCTTCAATTACCTGTTATGAAGATGAGGGTACAGATCCCTCACCTTTTCCACCTCCATCCATTTTTCCTTACTTAGTTTGCTGCCTTTAAGACCAAAGATAATCAACACTTCCCCTCCTTGAAGTGTGTGTCCTTCTGTCAAGGATAGCATCCTCTTTCAGCTCATCCAAAAATTCTAGCGAGAAATCCTCTATGGATGGTAGCTGAATGTCACTTTCATGATCAACAATTAAAGGAGGTTCATACAAACGTAAATTTTCCACATTCACAATGGAATACATTTGTGTATATGAAGGCAAATCTAGTTGAAAAGCATTATTTCCAACTTGTTTAAGAATCTTGAATGGACCATAATGAATAGGATTCAACTTTTTACCTTCTCCTTGCATTCTTTCCTTACTAATATGCAACCATACCTCATCTCCTTCTTGAAACTTATGATCAATTACGTGTTTGTCATGCCTCTCCTTGTACTTGCCTTGACTTTTTTCTAGCAGTTCCTGAACCTGCTGATGTATGAGCTGAATTATTTCAATGAACATGCGAGCTTTGTCAATGTCACTATGCCCATCAATGGAAACATCCTTCTCAAGAATGAAATCTAAAGGTGACTTAGGCAAATACCCAAAACAAGCTTCAAAAGTTGAAGTATTTGTAGAAGAGTGCTTGGTTCGGTTGTAAGCATGCTGAATGTAATGAAAGTGCTCATCCCAAAGCTTGGGATGCTTGCTGCAATAGCCTCTCAAGAGATGTACAATGGTTCTATTCACTACCTCTGTTTGGCCATCTGTTTGTGGATGGAAAGCAGTACTCTTCTTCAACTTGGTGTCCATCATCTTCCATAAATTGGACCAAAAATTCCCAACAAATATGGAATCCTTGTCACTAACAATAGAAGTAGGCAAGCCATAATGAACCCATACATGTTGAAAATATAAATCAGCAGTTTGTTCAGCAGTTATAGATTTCTTACATGGCATAAGAATACACATCTTGTTGAAACTATCAACTACTACATAAAGATAATCATGCTGCTTTCTAGACAATGGTAGACCTCCAACAAAATCCATAGAAAAAATTTCCCATGGTCTAGAAGGTACCGACAATGGCGTATATAAACCAAGCTTCCTATTGCTAGGCTTGTTTGTAGCACATAATGAACAACCTCTAATGAAACGTGAAACACTATCTACCATGCGAGGCTAATAAAAATACTTCTGTAAATGTGCCACCGTTTTGCTTACCCCGAAATGTCCAACAATAAGAGAAGAATGAGCTTCTCCCATGACACTTAGTCTCTCCCCCTGTGGTATACATAACTTGCCCATATGAAACAGAAAATTATTATGCAAGTTATAATCATTCTCCTCAACATGATTCCCTTCACTCATGTTAGCATACACATCCTTAAAATCAACATCTGATGCATACTATTCTATGTAGCTCTCATGTACAATAGATTCATTCTTAAGTAAAGTAGTAGCACTAATAATAGGCCTTGAAAGCATATCAACAAATTTATTGAAAATACCTTTCTTGTACCTTATTACCAAGTGAAATTGTTGTAGGAAACCCATCCATCTGAAATGTCGTGACTACTGTAATTTACTTTGCGACTGCAAGTACTGTAAAGGCTGATGGTCGGTATGAACAACTGTTTCTTTGCCCATCAAATGGTGTTTCCACTTTTTGACGTTTTGTACCAATGCGTACAACTCCTTATCATATGTAGGATAATTCACAACAACACCATTAAATGTCTCAAAATGAAATGCGATAGGCTTACCATGCTGTAAGAGAATTGCACCCATGGCGTAATCACTAGCATCGGTCTAAATCTCGAATGGCTGTCTCAAGTCCAATAATGCAAGGACTAGAGCTGAACTTATCTTCTCTTTCAAATACTCGAAAGCTTTCTGTTGCTTGCCTCCCCATTGGAAAGCACACTTCACACTTGTAACTGCATGCATAGGAGCTAGTATGGCAAAGAAGTTAGAAATAAACTTCCTCCAATACTGAGCTGCACCCAAAAAACTTCTTACCTCTGTAATGGATTTGGGAGTAGGCCAATTCACAATGGCTTCTACCTTAGAAGGATCAATTCTCAAAGCACCTCCTCCTACTATGTGTCCCAAATAAAACAAAAAATTCTTTCCAAATTCACACTTTGACATTGTAAGAAATAAGTGATTTTTCTTCAAAACATCAAGTACTTTCTTAACATGCATGACATGCTCTTCTCTAGTCTTGCTGAAAATTAAGATGTCATCTAAGTAGACAATAACGAAATCATCAAGAAAAGAATGTAATACATCATCCATTACCCGCATGAAAGTTGCAGGTGCATTGCATAAACCAAATGGCATAACAAGCCACTCAAAGAGTCCCTGTTTGGTTTTAATTGTTGTCTTCCAAATGTCACTTTCTACAATTCTAACTTGATGATAACCACTATGTAAGTCTAACTTAGTGAAATATTTAGCATCTTTCAGCTGATCTAACAAATCATATATCCTTGGGAGTGGGTACGATTCTTTACCGTTATCTTGTTCAATGCCCTGAAGTCCACACACATGCGCCAAGTTCCATATCTTTTTGGAATCAACACTAACAGTGACCCACATGGTGAAGTGCTTGGTCTTATGAAACCTTTGTCCAACAAGTCCTTAATTTTCCTCTTTATTCCAGTACTCTCCATGATAGACACGCGGTACATGCCTATGTTAGGATAGGAAAATCTTGTTTCAACTGTATTTCATGTTGAATCTCCCTTTTAGGAGGCAAAGTACTTGTTGGTTCCTGAAACATCTCATGATATGTATCAACTACATCATATAAATATGATTTTAACTTGGAACCACAATTTTCAAATGACTCATGATTCACATCAACCTTAGGCTTAGCCATAAGAAGTACACAAGTCTTACTAGAATTCACTAGCCTTTTTACCTGTCCCGCATTTACCATCGTTATATTTGTCTTCTTGCGATGTTCTCTGACAATAAACTCCTTGCCATCTTTGAAAATATGATACTTATTTTCATGGCGATAGAAGATTGTTTTCCTGTCAAACAAGTAAGGACTTCCCAAAACAATTCTTGATATATCAAGCGGCACTACATCAGGTTCAACTGTGTCAATAAAGTGTGCAGTAATCACAAAATGCAATATGCACTTTCTTGAGACTTGCAAGTTTGCATCCTTGCATATCCATCCAAGTGGATATGGAATGGGATGTGGAATGGTCTCAAATTTAAGTTGTTTGACCAAGTCTTCTGATATGAGATTTGCTTGCGACCCACTGTCAAACAGTGTGTCAATTTTTGTATGTTTTGAGACTACCCTCACATGGAACAATTCAATTCTTTCTTCCTCATTTGGAGCTTGTACATGACAATTTGAACTACTAGTGCTTGGCTTAGTTTCAGTTTCCTTTCCCTTCATACTCTTCAAACCCATGGCTGCAATTTTGGTTTCATCACCTGAATCATCACCTAAGTCTTGTGGTGTAGTTGTAGTAGTTGCAGTTTTCTTCTTTCCTTTGTTTTTGTTAAATTGAGTTCTTTTTTCTAGGATGAAGTTTACAATAGTTTTTCTCTTCATGGCCTTCTCTTGAACAATGTTTACATATCACTTTCTCACCCTCCTGTTTGACAGATGCATTCTTTCTTCCTTTTCCCTTAGAGGTTTTATCTTTGTTTTTCCCCTTAAAATGCTTGTTTCTACCCTCATCAAAAGTGTTTTTCCCTCTACCCTCTAAATGCGTAGCTTGTACACAAACTTCACCTAGACTAGTAGGATTGAACATAAGGATAGTATGTCTAAGGTAGCTATGCAAACCACCTATATATTTCAGCAAAGTATCTTGACTTTGTAAGTCTACCCCTAATAAGAGTGCTCTTCTCCTAAACTCTTGGGTGTAGTCTTGTACATTTTGTCCCTTAAGCTGTTTGAAGTTTTGCCAGTTCATGATAGCCTTTTTTAAATGAGCAAATGGATACAATTTCTTTTGAATTGCAGTAATAAATTCAGCCCATGATAAAATGATCTTACCATGTTTTTTAATTTCATCCTTGGTCTTGGCTTCCCACCATACCAATGCTACTCCATCCATTCTCAAAGAGGCTAACTGTATCTTGGTGTCATCATCATGAAGGTTCTGTATCCTCAAGTAAACCTCTAACTGCCTTATCCAATTGTCAAGTTTCTCTGCATTGACTTCACCATTAAACATAGGCAACTCAAATTTAACATAAAGCTTTAAAAATGGAATTTTATCAGTGGTTTTAGAATTGTGAGATTGATTCACCGAAGTAGAGGATGATGATGTAGAGGAAGATGATGAAGATGGGGATGGTGGATCACCATTTCCTCCATGTCCTTTCTTTGACTTGTCATCACTTTTCTTTCCTCCTGAAGAACCCTCTCCTTCTTTCTTATGTTTAGACCCTTCTCCAACAAGCCTATCATTCCTTCCTTGGTAGAGTATCCTCACCATCTCAGTCATGTCCAAAAAAGCCTTTCAGAACACTCATTCTTCTTCTTTGGGATCAATGTCTTCAGGAGCTTATCCTTCTCTTGAAGACATGCTTGAGGCTTCTTCTATGGCTCTTGGAGGTAAATTAGAAAGTGGAGTTAAAAGCACTTTGGCCCTCCTTGGTTGAGGATTAACTTGTGCTCTAACCAATTGTCCTTCCCCTCTCTTGAGCTTAAGCCTAGTAAGCATCAAAACTTGCAAACAGTAAATTATATCTTTGCACAAGCAAAAATGCAGAGTAAAAATCTAGCTCTGAGACCAACTGATCTGAAAATGGAACTATTTGTAAATGCTATGCAAAGTATCCATTTCCATTTAATTTAGTGTGCAAAGTGTTCTCCATGTCTTGTAGGTTAAACAAAGTAGTTTTGGTAATGTTTCTGAGTTTTATGTGTGAGGATTTGTTATTTAAATTTACTATTTAATATATCACAACAGAAATACACAGTAAGAAAAATTCACCACAGCATAACACAACAAACTGATGAGGCAGTTCACCCCTCCTGGGCTACATCTGCCAGTCCAAGGCTCCCCAATGGCATGTCCTTACTCTATTAATTTTCTCAAAATGGTTACATAGTGAAAAATATGCCTAAACAAGCAAAAAAAAAGCTGTGAATTTGACTTCATAAGACAAAAATAAGCAAAAAATGGCTTTTGTTTCACCTTAAACAGTGAAGTACAACCCAATACAACTCCATCTCCCTGATGGCCCTCACGGCTCTTTCCTCTTCCCTGAAGCAAAAATGGCTGAAGAACACCTCTGTTTGCTCTGCAACCTATCCCAAACTCTCAAGAATGCCCCAGAAAGCCAAAATTGACTAAAATTTCATCTTGTTTGGTCGAAAATTGAGAAAGTTATGACCCGAACAAGTTTTTTCCTAGTGACACTTGAAAACCTCCTCCAAAACTGGAGGAACTTCAGTTAACTCACCAAAAAAGGCAGAATTGATGGAATTGGTGGAACCGCATGCTAATTTAGGGATAGCATTTAATGTGACAGTTAGTTTTTTTTAGCGCGTTCATATAATGGTTAATGCTGGCGGATAAGGTTAAAAACCCTGCGCCCACAGTCACAGGGTCTAGGTATTATGCGGATAAGGGCTAGCACAAAGGTGCTTAACCCTTTGTTTTGCCGGTTGGAAAAGGTTTAAGCCCCTGGTCATAACCGCCAGTCACATGACGATGGGTCTTAAGCCCTGAGGGCTTAACCAAACCTTTCTCCGCCTGTTACAACTCACGACCTGACTCAGCGTTTACCTCTACCTAGCTTGCCCAATTAAGCTTCTCCATGACCCGACTGCAGTTCAAATGCTGCCCGACTCGCCTGTTCAACAAGTCTTTCCTGTGGTGTAATGGTCGGGTCGGCCCTGCCCGTGTAGTCGAGCTAGGGTTCGAAACCCATGCCTTCCACATTTTTGAACTAATCCTTCCAACCAATGGCCTGGGGCCACGTGGCACCCACTGATAAGCCAATAAAAACCTTATAAAAATAATTTTTTTCCATATAAATTTTTCTGAAAATGATAAATTCTTTTGGTAAAAAAGTCCTGTTTTGGAGGTCACTAGACGAATTCAAACCGTAGTAACTTTCACATACGACATCGGATTTGAGTCCCGTTTGTGGCACTAGAATCACAACGACGAGACCTTTCCGGTCGTTTAGATTGCAACCATTTCTGATCACTTCCATTTTTGAGAAATTTCTTCACTTGGACATGATCTCCTAATCACTAATTCAATCTAAAGGAGTTACATATGAGGAGAAATGAGGCTCTTATATTCTTTTTGGGCGTGAGCCCTAACATTTCCCCATTTGGTCCGTCCTTAACAAATAAACAATTCTCTATTTCTATATGCTCTCTTCCTTAGAATGCCTAATATGAGGATCTTCTACAGGGATTTCTCCATTTTTTTTTTTTTTGTCTTGGAAGGAAACCTTGTTTCCTATCAAAGGTGGATAATCATAATAAGAACATGATATACATTACTATGGTGGATAATTATAATAGGAACATGATATACATTACTATAAAACCATTGGGAATATATACACAAGGTTGCATTCATATTTTGAATTTTTACCCAAATTTTCTTCTTCTACTATGTTTATTTTCACTTTCTTTTTCTTCTAAAAGTTAGACATATTTTTTTACCCTTCATTCGCTTTCTCTGGAGGAGGAGTGGACTCGACTAAGGGATTTTTCTTGAGATGAAGAACCTTTTCCAGGTAAGAGATATAGTTGAATTGATGCTATCCTCTACATAACTATTTAACCAAAAAAATCATGGAAAAACATAAAGTTTTAAGCAAAACTCCTCTATGGACTTATTTAGGCCTCCTTTCTCGGTGAAGGGTACTCTTTATGCTTAAAAAAAAGAAGAGTTCCACTAAAAGGACATACACATTTTTTTTAGTTATTGCATAACTAAAGAGTTATACAAGAACCTTTTATAAAGCCATAAATACCTAAAATTCCAAATAGAAGCCAAAGTGGATGCTAAATTATATATATAAATAATAGTTTTTTATTATCATATAGTTCTCACTTTTAGCAAAACACTATAACCAATTAAATACCTTTTCCTTATATCCATATTGACACTGAATTAAATTAACTGTCACTCGTTTTATTCTTAACAAAAGAAACTCTTCATAGAACTAAAACATTAACAATTTCACCTTTCCCTTGCGATATTGACACCAATAAATTGAATATCAATCATGTTAGTTGTTAACCTAAGAAACTCTGATCAGCAAACTAATCGATAAACCATTACCAGTTGATCAATTGAATATCAATCATATGCTAGTTGTTCATATAAGAGACTCTGATCAGCAAATTAATCTATAAACCATTACCAGCTGATCCATTCATGGTGAACATTCCCAAATCTCCCCACTAAATATGTAGAAAACGATTAAAAGCATGAACATGGTGATGATGTTCTAAATCATGATTACAAAGAATAAATCACGTGATTGCTTTGCTTAACCAACGAATTTTTTGTAGTGTGTGTTTGCAGGGCGCAGATAATGGCAGCATGTATAACATTAGACATATGGCACTGGCAAATGCTGTCGATTTTGGCACCCATCACTGTAATTGTTGCAACATGTCAATCGTCTGCAACATTGCCTGGCAGTAATAGGTTATGCAAGAACTCAGGCGTGTTCACCATTCTTCAATAACAAATGCCTCTTCTGTCTGGTTGCTTCCACCACGCGTCCATGCATGTAGATGATTTCAATTTTCCTTGTATATAAAAACCCCCCTTGCCCATTCTGTCCAGTACAATATCACTGTTACTTCACCTTCATCACCATGGCTTTCATTTCTTTACTTATCATTTTTCTTGCAATCTCCTCCTCCTCTGTTGCCTTCACTGAGCCAGTACCCAGTATGGCCGATCAAGGAGTTTTTCCTGAACAGCATGGCCGAGGGCACCATGGAGTTTTTCCCGAAGAGCATGGGCGAGGGCACCACAGAGGGGGGCGAGAAGAAGAGCGAGAGGAGAATCCATACGTATTCCAGAGTGACAGATTCAGGATCAGAGCATCATCTGAGGCTGGCGAAATCAGTGCTCTGCCCAACTTTGGGGAGGTCTCTGAACTTCTTGAAGGGATTAGTCGATACAGAGTTACCTGCATTGAAATGAAACCCAACACGGTCATGCTCCCTCACTATATTGATGCCAAATGGATTTTATATGTTACTGGAGGTATGTATTGATCATTAGGGTTTTGGATCGATCTATCAGCTAGTTTGTTTTGGTTGTAATTGCTTAATATATATTGTTTGTGTGACAGGAAGAGGTTACATAGCTTACGTGCAGCAGAATGAACTGGTGAAAAGAAAGTTGGAGGAAGGAGATGTATTTGGTGTTCCAAGTGGTCATACATTTTATCTCGTTAACAACGATGACCACAACAGCCTTCGCATTGCGAGTCTCCTGCGTACTGAGTCTACGATGCGGGGAGAATATGAGGTAAAACAAATTTTCTCGTCCTAGCTGGGTCATATATGGATAATGCTACAACCTCCACTTGCCTATGAATTTACAAGAGTTCATGTTCGGTGTTTATTTTTATATCATATTTTTTTATATTGGTTTTTGTTATTCCATCCAATGAACAAGAGTTCATGTTCGGTGTTGATTTTTATATCATACTTTTTTATGTTGGTTTTTTGCCATTCCATCCAATGGACAGATAGCAAAGTATTTTTCTAACTTTACTCTAGCTTTACTTTTGATGTAATTTGTTGACTTTACTTTTGATGTGGGAAAATAGTGTATGGCATGAGGAAGAATCTTCATCCAACCAACAGTTGCTAACCTTACTATATCTAGGGAACATAGTATATGGTATTAGGAAGAATCTTCATCCAACCAACCAACCACAGTTGTTAACTTTACTATATCCAGGGAAAATATCTTCATCTAACCAACCGATAGTTGAATTTTACTCTATCTCTGTGGATATGGGAAAATAGTATATTGCATGATGAAGAATTTTCATCCAACCAACAGTTGTTAACTTTACTATATCTAGGGAAAAGAGTATATGGTATTAAGAAGAATCTTCATCCAACTGTTAATTTTACTCTATCTCTTTGGATATGGGAAAAGAGTATATGGTATTAAGAAGAATCTTCATCCAACTGTTAATTTTACTCTATCTCTTTGGATATGGGAAAAGAGTATATGGTATTAAGAAGAATCTTCATCCAACTGTTAATTTTACTCTATCTCTTTGGATATGGGAAAATAGTATATGGCATTAGGAATAATTTTCATCCCAGCAAAGTTAGCAAAGTCAGTAGATTATTGCTTTGCTCCATGTCTATGGGATGAAAAATACTTGCAAAGCTAAGAAACTTGCAAAGTTAGTAAAGTCAGTATTTGATTGCTTTGCATGTCTTTACTCCATGCTCCATGTTTTTACTCCATGTCTGCAGGATCTTTATCCTGCTAAAGTTATAGAAAAGTCAGAAAAGTCTGGTTTATCTTTGCTTCATCTCTATGTGACGAATCTGCAATTGATAATATAAGTTTATGTTTAAGTACGTATATTAATAGAGCGAATCTGCAATTGATAATATAACTTTATGTTTAAGTACTATCTTAATAGAAGAATCAGATATGCGTTTATGTACTTCAGATATAAGTTATGCTCTTATGAATTTATCTAAATAGAGGACTATAAGTTATGCTCTTATGAATTTATCTAAATAGAGGACTTTAAGTTATGCTCTTATGAATTTATCTAAATAGAGGACTTTACATTTGCATCGAGAAATTTGATAGAGAAATTTAATTGATTAGAGAAATTTCCAATGATAAACAGATTTGCAATTGATATAAACTCATGCGAAGGCCATACACTACATTTTACACAAGTAGCGAAGGCCATACACCACATTCTTTAGGTGCAAACTTTCGACCCACCCATTACTTCACTCACTAAGCTGCGCACTACTCTATGTCACACACCCTACACTCACATCACCCTCCGGAGGTAGGTGAAAGCAAATTACTGCTATAAGTTTAACAACATCAATGCAGGTAAGTGAAAAGCAGGTTACTGCGTACACACCTTCACTTTCACCACCTCCACACTTGCCCAGGGATCACCGTCACCGAGTTGAAGGTTTGTAAGAGGGTACGCCCATACACTTGCCCAAGGTCACCCTCACCAGGTTTTTAAGGGCCACCCTTATAGGGTTGGAGGTCTGTACGAATCTTGAAGGTCATTAAGTGTTAGGGTGGTTAAGGTCAGTAAGTGTTACGGTGGTGTGTTAGGGTGGTTTACATAGGTCAAGTTATTGGTGGTTTTAATGTTAGTAAATTTTAGGGTGGTTTATCTAAACTTATTGGTGGTTTTATGGGTGGTTTTAGTATTAGTAAATGTTATGGTGGTTTTAATTTTAAGTAAGTTTACCTAAACCTATTGTTGGTTTTAGTGTTAGTAAGTGTTAGGGTGGTTTACTTAAACCTAATTTGGTGGTTTGGTTGGTTTTAGTGTTAGTAAGTGTTAGGATGGTTTACTTAAACTTAATTTGGTGGTTTGGTTTTAGTGTTAGGGTGGTTCACTTAAATTTAATTTGGTTGTTTGGTTTTAGTGTTAGTAAGTGTTTGGGTGGTGTTAGTAAGTCTTTAGGTGGTTTACCTAAAGAGTTCAAGTTCAAGTTATTAATTTGGTGATTTTAGTGTGTCTAAGTGTTTGGGTGGTTTACCTAAATAGGTCAAGGTCAAGTTATTGGTTTTCGAGCTCTAAGATCGTTGTTACCTTTTATGTTCAAGCTCTAGATTGTTGTTACTTTTTATGTTCAGCAGCCTTACTTTTGAAGTTCTGTAAGGCTGCTGTTCAATGGCGTTACTCTCTACGTTGGGCCGAATGGTGGTGCTTCAAGGTAAAGCATTGTGTATCAGTAGAAAATAAAAAAATCATTATTAGAAATAAATAAATGGCGTATCAGTGTAATTTTCTATTCATCCATATTACCTCTAACCGTGGTTATGTTGGCTGAACATATGGTACTCATAAGCCCTTCTACGTTGCGGGAGGTCGGAATCCTGAGACTGTTTACTCTGCCTTCAGCGATGATGTTCTCGAGGCTGCATTCAATGTAAGCGTCCGAATCTATCTTTCACGATCTTTATATTTTTCACTTTGTTGTCTTAGCGTTATGCTAATGAGGTAGAGGGTTACTGTTTATATGCAGACGGACGTACAGAAGCTTGAACATATTTTCGGTGCACACAGAAGAGGAGTCATATTCCACGCAAATGAAGAACAGATTAGAGAAATGATGAGGAGAGGGGGATTTTCAGCAGAATCCACGTCTGCATCTGAGCAACCAAAGCCTTTCAACCTTCGGAACCAGAAGCCAGATTTCGAGAACGACAATGGCAGGTTTACTAGAGCTGGTCCCAAGGATAATCCTTTTCTAGACTCTGTCGACGTTACTGTTGGGTTTGGCGTTTTGAATCCTGTAAGTGCTCAGACTACGCGGCAAACATGGTTAAAGTGAAATAATTATGTTCGTTCTTGTTGTGGATGATTACTATTGTAATTTGTTATTTTAAATAATTCTCTAAGATTGCAAATGGGGTTAAGTGGGGTAGCAAGTTAAGTGGGGTTATGGCGAAAATCTATAATGATATAACAATAAGCTAAGTGAGATATTGTAATCTGTTATTTTAAATAATAATTCTCCAAGATTGCAAATGGGGTAGCAAGTTAAGTGGGATTATGACAAAAATCTCTCTAATGATATAATGATAAGCGAAGTGAGATTGTGGGGAAAATCTTTTGGAGCTAGAGGAAGACTCCCACCATGGATGACATCAGTGAAAGTCTTGGTTACCTGGTGCCAGCTCAGGAAGTAATGATTGACACTATGTGATTCATTTCACTAGTTTCAATCCTATTTATTCATCCTTGTGAACATCACTGAATACAAAGAGTTCTTAATAGACTATTCAAAAACCATGAAAAATTAATTAGTTATAAGTAACTCTCATCTAAATGATCATAAATGAATAACTTAACACTATTGAATCTCAAAAATTAATATATAATTCTGCTATTATTAATCACAATTAATGATTATCACTAAATGTGCGTTGCCCTTGCTAATGAAACTAGGGAACCATGACAGCCCCATCTCACAACACGAAAGCAACCTCAATTGCCATTGTCATGGAGGGGGAGGGAAGGATTGAGATGGCGTGCCCGCACCTTGGTCAAGAACATGGCTGGTCTAGTCCGCGCGAGAGAGGCCACCAAGATATTAATTATGAGAGGGTACGGGCAAGGCTGAGGACCGGCACCGTTTACGTTGTTCCTGCTGGCCATCCAATCACCGAGATAGCTTCAACAAACGGCCGCCTGGAAATCTTGTGGTTTGATATTAATACCAGCGGCAATGAGAGACAATTCCTGGCAGGTAAACTGAAAGCAACTCTATCTTTATCTATCTTGATTGCAGATTTATCCGTATATTTTTATATTGATTGCAGATTTGCAGATTTATCCGTATATTTTTATATTGATTGCAGATTTATCAGTATATCATCGTATGAGAGCTATTCCATTTTGTCTTATTGTAAATTTATCTGTATTTTGAAGCAATTTCATTTTTATTTTGATTGCATATTTATATTTAATTTTAAGCAATGCCATTTTTATTTTCATTGCTCATTTATCCAGATCATATGAAAGCAATTCCATTTTTATAATTGCATATTTATTTTGAAGCAATTCCATTTTTATCTTCATTTTAGATTTATCTAAACCAATTCCATCTTTTCCTTCTTTTATCTTGATTACAGTTTTGTCCAAACCAAATCCATCTTTTCCATTTTTTTAATCTTGATTCTATCTTTTCCATCTTTTATCCAAACCAATTCTATCTTTTATCCAACCAATTCCATCTTTTCCTATTTATCCAAACCAATTCCATCTTTTCCATCTTTTATCTTGATTACAGATTTATCCAAACCAGATTTATCTATTATCTTGATTGCAGATTTATCTATATAAAAGACACATCATGAAGTATAATAAGGTGCTTTCTTGATGGTGATGGTACATAATCTAAACTTGGCTAGTTTGGTGGTAACCCTCCCTCTTAATTCTATGTAATATACAAACCCTTTTGGTGGTAACCCTCTCTCTTAATTCTATGTAAGCAATTTCATTCTTTATCTTGATTGCATATTTATCCATTTTCCCTTGCAGATTTATCCATATCTTGATTGCAGATTTATCTATATAGAAGACACATCATGAAGTATAATAAGGTGCTTTCTTGATGGTGATGGCACATCATCTAAACTTGGCTAGTTTGTATTAACTTTTTTGGTGGTAACCCTCCCTCTTACTTATATGTAAGCAATTCGATTCTTTATCTTGATTGCATAATTGTCCATCTTTTCCTTTGCAGATTTATCCCTATCATATGAAAGCAATTCCATTCAATTCCATTCTTTATCTTGATTGCATATTTATCTGTCTTTTCCATTTTTTTATCTTGATTGCAGATCCATCTTGATTGCGGATTTCCATCTTTTATCTTTTATATTGATTGCAGATTTATCCAAACCAATTCCATCTTTTTATCTTGATTGCATATTTATCCATATCATAGGAAAGCAATTCCATTCTTTATCTTGATGGCATATTTATCATCTTTTCTATTTTTTGATCTTGGTTGCAGATTTATCCATCTTTTCTATTTTTTTTTATCTCGATTGTAGATTTATCCATATTATATGAAAACAATTCCCTTCTTTATCTTGATTGCATATTTATTTTGAAGCAATTCAATCTTATTTTGATTGCAGATTTATCCACATCTTTTATCTTTTATCTTGATTGCAGATTTATCCATATCATATCTTTTATCTTGATTGCAGATTTATCCATATCATATGAAAGCAATTCCATTCTTTATCTTGATTGCATATTTATCCATCTTTTCTATTTTTTTAAAAATCTTGATAGCAGATTTATCCATATCATAGGAAAGCATATCCATATCATATGAAAGCAATTCCATTCTTTATCTTGATTGCATATTTATTTTGAAGCAATTTTGCATATTTATTTTGAAGCAATTCCATATTTTTAAATTTTTTTTATCTTGATTGCAGATTTATCTATCTTTTCTATTTTTTTTTATCTTGATTGCAGATTTATCCATATCATATGAAAGCAATTCCATTCTTTATCTTAATTGCATATTTATTTTGAAGCAATTCCATCTTATTTTGATTACAGATTTATCCATGTCTTGATTGTGGATTTTCAAGTAACATTCTTGAAATCTGAAGAACAGATATATTGCTTTTATCTTGAAATGTAAAGAACATGAAACTATATTATTATAGTTATAATTGGTTTTTTTTGTGTGAATTTTTTTTTTATAATTTATTTGGGTTGGGTTGCAGCTTTCTAGAATATCTAAGAATCTGATACTCAGGAGAGAGGGTCAAACAATTGATAGATCTCTTAAACAATTAATGGATCTCTCTTTTGATCATCAGATTCTGACTTTGAGATGGATGTCTCTTTTGATCATCGGATTCTGAGATAAGATATTTCTAAAATCTAGGAATAAGAATGCCCCATACCATACTACTACATTGTTGCGTTGCTGTGATCTGCCATATCTCTCATGGGAAGTAGAATTCTTGACATGATCTCAGGAAAGAACAATGTGCTTCAAACGCTGGAGAAGGAGGTCAGGCATTTATCCTTCAACATACCACGTGGGGAAGAGATTGAAGAAGTTCTACAGGCGCAAAAGGATCAAGTCATCCTCAGAGGGCCCCAAAGACAAAGGCGAGACGAGCCAAGGAGCTCTTCTTGATCCATGCCATCATCGCAGCTCGCACCATGGACGGCAAAACTAGAGTTTCTCCAACGTTCACTCTTAGTATCTACTTATAAAGAATAAGCTATGCATATATATATATATATGAAGCCCAATAAATGTGTTCGAAGATGAGCTCTTTTTGTCTAAATGAATGTATGTATGTTTGAGTTTCAACGAACCTATCGTTGGGCTCTTCTCTTAGCTACTTCAATGAATTGCAGGCCTTGTCTTAGCCGTAGAATACTGTAAGAATGTAAATCGTGTTTTACTCTTTCAATCAAATCCAAGCAGGAATTAATACTTTCACCAAAGATGTTTATTTATCTCGATGAACACTTCGCAGATGAGTAATTCTTTCATTATTTAGTAGAAAGTTCAAGGATCTGACTACTCTTCGTCAAAGTTCAAGGATCTGATTCTGTCTATGAAACCAACCTATAGACATCTTGTCTGCTATGAAACATATCAAACCCATTTGATGGTTTGAAACCCATAGACAAAACATCTCTTTCTGTCATATAATATAAAGATCTGACTTTTCATCTTATCCTGACTATGATATCTTGTCCTGACTATGAAACCCATTTGATGGTTACCTGTGGACAAAACATCTGGCTAAATAGTTCAATTTCTAAAATTTTCACAATAATTCAAGTATGGATTCTGTGTAATTATTTAAAACCCTTGGCCAAAACATCTGCCTAAAATTTTTACAATAATTTAATGTAAAATTCAAGCATGGATACTGTTTGATTATTTAAAACATCTTTTGTGTGATTATTGTCTAAAGTTTTTAGAATAATTCAATTATAAGTTTTTACAATAATTCTATGGATTTGTGTGATTATTGTCCAATTTGTGTGATTATTGTCCAAAATTTTCACAAAAATTCAAGTATGGATTCTGTATGATTATTTAAAACATCTCTTTATGTGATTACCTAAAGTTTTCACAATAATTCAAGTATGGATTCTGTATGATTACTTAAAACATCTCTTTTGTGATTGCCTAAAGTTTTCACAATAATCTTTTATGTGATTGCCTAAAGTTTTCACAATAATTCAAGTATGGATCCTGTATAATTATTTAAAACATCTCTTATGTGATTGCCTAAAGTTTTCACATTTGATTATTTAAAACATCTCTTGTGTGTTTGCCTAAAGTTTTCACAATAATTCAATTATAAATTCTCACAATAAAATACAAAATTCAATTATAAGTCCTCGCAATAAAATAAAATAATTCACAATAAAATAAAATAATTCAAGTATATTCAAGTATAGATCCTGTATGATTATTTAAACATCTTTTATGTGATTACTTCCTAAAGTTTTCACAATAATTCAATTATAAATTCTCACAATAAAATACAAAATTCAATTATAAGTCCTCGCAATAAAATAAAATAATTCAAAATAAAATAAAATAATTCAAGTATATTCAAGTATAGATCTTGTATGATTATTTAAAACATCTAATTCAATTATAAATTTTCACAATAAAATAAAATAATTCTAGTATATTCTAAGTATGGATCCTGTATGATTATTTAAAACATCTAATTCAATTATAAATTTTCACAATAAAATAAAATAATTCTAGTATATTCTAAGTATGGATCCTGTATGATTATTTAAAACATCTAATTCAATTATAAAATTTCATAATAAAATAAAATAATTCAAGTATAGATCCTGTATGATTATTTAAAACATCTAATTCAATTATTAAATTTCACAATAAAATAATTCAAAGTATTACAACTTTTCACAATAAAATAATTCGATCTTGTATGATTATTTAAAACATGTTTTATTTCAAATATGGATCTTGTATGATTATTTAAAACATCTCTTTTATGGTTATTTAAAACATCTCTTTCACAAACCATCTCTTTCACAATAGAATAATTGAAGCATGGATTCTATATGATTAACACATCTCTTATGTGATTACTGCCTAAAGTTTTCACAATAATTTAATTCTAAATAATTCAATTTTAAATTCTATGTGATTATTGCTTAAAATTTTCTAACATCTCTTATATGATTATTGTTTATAGTTTTCTAAATAATTCAATTTTCTCTACTGTTCACAATAATTCAAGTATAAATTTTATTTAATGATTTAAAAAGTTTTCTCAATAATTCAATTTTCTTTACTTTTCACAATAATTCAAGTATAGATGTTATTTAATTATTTAAAACATTTCTTATGTAATTAATGCCTAAAGTTTTCACAATAATTCAATTATAATTTTTCACAATAGTTAGCTTTATAGATCCTATATAATTATTCTCAATAATTCAATTTTCTCTACTTTTCACAATAATTGAAGTATAAATCTTATTTAATTATTTATTTAATTTTCTCTACTTTTCATAATAATTCAAATATAGATCTTATTTAATTATTTAAAAAATCTCCTATGTAATCACTGCTTCAAGTTTTCACAATAATTCAATTATAATTTTTCACAATAATTCACAGTCATTCAAATTCAAATATAGATCCTATGTAATTTTTTTTTGTAAGCTTGGTAGTTCTTTTCATTTTTCACTTTTTTTCTCTTTTTTTTTTTTTAACTCCATTTTCATCAACATGTCCATCACTCCGATGGGGGAAGGGAATTGAACCTGTGATGAGTGCTATAAAAGCCCGCCTCATCACCGTTTAACCAAGACCCCACAGACTATAGATCCTATGTAATTATTTATGTACAATTCAATTTTCTCTACTAACTAAATTTTTCTCAATAATTCAAATTTCTCTCAATAATTCTCAAAAATTCAAGTATGGATCTCGTATGATTATTGCTTAAAATTTTCTCAATAATTAAGTATTGATCACAAATGTTATATGATATGATTACTGCCTAAATTTTTTTCAATAATTAAGTATAGATTATAAAAGACTAAACTAGGAAAATATAAAGTTATTAATTTCCAACAGTAAATGGCCAGTCAATTATATTTGGAAAAGATATGGGTTTTTGGGGACTCCAAAATTTTTATTGACCACATGAACTTGAAATCTTCTTTAAATCAGGGCTTGCTATCTCACTGGCTTGAGAGAATACATGCATTAAAGAGGACTTTCACTTCCATTTCTTTTTGTCATGTCTATAGAGAAAAAAACAATGAAAATGATGGACTATCAAAAAGAAAACTCGATAGAACTTTTGGTGAAATGCATTATAAGTTATTCAACTCAAATGAACTGGAAGCAATGGAAAAAATTAATTTCATTTAATGCTGGTATGGGGCCTCACAGTTTTCGCATCGAAACGGACTGGTTTAACCTCTCAAAAAGAAATGTGAGAGGGGGATTACTGACTTCATGTGCATTTCTAGTGACTTTGATCGTGTGTTTTCTTGTATAACTTTAGATGCATAGTTTAATGTTGTTGTGCAGATGGGAAAGTAAACGATGTTAACAGTTATGGGACGTGTTTTTTTTTGTCTTTTTGTTATGGCTCATCTGGAGGAAATCCTCTATATTACAGAACAATCGAATGTATATCTAAACTAGTGGCTTTGATAGTTCTGGTCCTAATACAATATATAAACCAGAATATTTTTCATATTGAAAAAAAAGGGAACCGACAGATTCAAGAAGACCGTAAATCATAGAACCTCAATGAATTCATCTACGATGAATTATCTATCCAATAGTTAAAAAAGAATAACTAAATTTTACTATAGTGTAGATTTTTTGAAATATCAGTTTAGTTAACTGAACTTCACTTGATTCCAGATAAATCAGTTTAGTTGACTGAACTTCACTTGATTGCTCATCACCTGATGAGCAGTTTCTTTTTGTTTTTCCCCATTTTGCAAGCGAGCCTGTTTCATGCCTCTCCTGCTCTAAGCGAGCCTGAATGCCTCTGGTGATTTTTGATTTATATCTTCCACTTTCAGGCGAGCCTGTTTTTTTGTTTTTTTCTCTAGGTGCAAGCGAGCCAGCTATTGTGAGAATAATGCAGAAATAGAATTAGTTTTGAGTGGTTGAACGAGAGTGTTTAATTAGGAATTGGTTGCACATATTCAGGTTTGTTTCCTCGTTTCCAGGAAGATTAGGTGAGTGCAGTTTCCTATATAAGTGTGATGTAATTGAGCAATTGAATTCATTGATTTGTGTGAGCTTTGTCTCACGTTTCTGGGTGATTCTGCTGTGAATTTTTTTGTTAATTTGGTATCGGAGCTATTTTGTCTGCGCCTCTCTCCTCTTCGCGGGCAGTGAAGGACTCTGCCATTAGAGTGTGCGCAGTGTTTCTCCAGCACTTCGTTAATTTGGCTGCAAACCTGTGTGAAGGTTCAATCGTGAGCAGATTTAATTAAGTTTCAATCCCTGGCGGATTTAATTTTGCTGCTTCCTCCTTGGCTTACATCTGGAAGAGCCATCGACCCAGCAGAAGAGCCATCGACCCAGAATTCGATTGCCAGGTTGCCCAGAATTCGATTGCCAGATTGCCAGATTGCAGCCCGTTGCCAGCGTTGTGTTGTGCGGTGGTGCGTGAAGCGTTCAATTGCTGTGCGGTGGTGCGTGAAGCGTTTTCTTTTACATAAACAGAGACACCTCAGTAACTGATGGATTTAAAAATCTTAAGTTGTTTCTTTCTGATGCTGCATTGTTTGCTGAAACTGATGATGAGAATGCTTGGTTCATAGATTCTGGTGCATCAGCACACATGACTTGTAATAAAGAATGGTATGATAAATATTATGAGAAATCTGATGGCACACACATTTACCTAGGAGATGACAGGTCACTTAAAGTTCAAGGCTATGGCATAATAAATGTATACTTACCTAATGGAAAAATGCGACAGATTCATAATGTGATGTATGTACCTGCTCTCAAAAAGAATTTGATATCTGTTTCCACTATCACTGATAATCATTTAAAAGTTGAATTTGGTAAATTGGGGTGTATAGTGAAAGATGTTCAGGACCACTACAGGGTTGTTTCTACAGGTACCAGGGTTGGAGGATTATACAGATTGGATGTGACGGTGAAGCGCCATGTTGCATTGACATCCAAAGAGACATCGACAGCAGAATTATGGCATCACAGGTATGGGCACCTAAATTACAATGATTTATCATTGTTGCAAAGGAAATCAATGGTTGAAGGTCTTCCTGTTATGAAGTGTGAACATTTACCATGTGAAGCTTGTGCACTTGGTAAGCAGCATAGAGAAGAGTTTCATGTTCATACCGAGAAACGACAGTATGATATACTTGAATTAATTCACACTGATGTATGTGGACCTATGCAAACTAGGTCTCTTGGTGGTGCTTCATACTTTGTTATTTTTATTGATGATAGATCTAGGTATACTTGGGTCTATTTCATTCGAAGGAAGAGTGATATATTTGAGTATTTTAAAGAGTTTCGAACTATGGTTGAAAAACAAACAGGAAAGTGCATTAAAATACTCAGATCTGATCAAGGGGGTGAATATAAGTCAAATGCATTTAACAGCTATTGTAAATCTAATGGGATTAAACAACGGTTCACAGTACCACATACCCCTCAGCAAAATGGTGTTGCTGAGCGATGGAATAGAACCTTGGTGGAATCTGCTCGTAGTATGTTGCAAGGTAAGAACATCTCTAATGGTTTCTGGGCAGAAGCCATTAACACTGCTGTTTATCTGAAGAATCGATGTCCCACTAAGCAATTAGTTTTTCAAACTCCTTTTGAGGTTCTTCATGGTTATAAACCTGATGTGAGTCATTTCAGAGTCTTTGGATGTACTGCTTTTGCTCATATTCCTAAGGCTAACGGAAGAAAACTTGATGCCAAGTCAATCAAGTGTGTTTTCATTGGGTATTGTACGGATCAGAAAGCCTATAAATTGTTTGATCCAAGTTCCCATAAACTATTTGCAAGTCGTGATGTGTTGTTTCATGAGCAGGCTGATAAAAGTAATACAAAGAATGATGCATGGCATATATCTAATGATGCACATATCAAACTTGATACTTTGATTAAGCAGGAACAGGAACAGGTACAGGTACAGGTACAGGATCAGGATGAGAGCAGTATGAGCACATATAGCAGCAGTGAGTCATCACAAGGGGGTGATTCACCTCAAAGCCGACGAATCATGGATGGGACACCCACAGGCATTGAAGCGCCAAGAAGGTCATCCCGACAGACTCAGCTTCCTGCAAGGTATAGAGACTATGCCTTAATGTCTAATATAATGAATGTTGAAGAACCAATTGATTATGAGCAGGCTAAACAACATGAACCATGGATTAATGCTATGAATGATGAGTATGCTTCTCCTATGAAAAATCAAACATGGGAATTAGTGGAACTTCCTGAAAATAAAGTTCCAATTGGAAGCAAATGGTTGTACAAATCGAAATTTAAAGCAGATGGTACAATTGATAAATTTAAGGCAAGATTAGTAGCAAAAGGATATGCTCAAAAGGAGGGAATTGATTCTGAAGACACTTTTGCACCAGTAGCTAAGTTGAATACAATTAGATTACTGATTGCCTTAGCCACAAAACATAATTGGAATATACATCAATTGGATGTCAAATCTGCTTTTCTAAATGGTGATTTAAAGGAAGAATTTTATTTGGTTCAACCTGAAGGGTTTGTCAAACAGGGACAGGAGCATCTAGTCTGCAGGTTAAGAAAGGCATTATGTGGTTTGAAACAGGCGCCGAGATCATGGTATGTAAAGATTGATACCTTCTTTCTTCAGAATGGATTTGTGAAAAGCAAAAATGATCCTAACTTGTATGTTAAGAAAGATGGAAAAGGAAATGTTGCTTTAATATCTTTGTATGTGGATGATCTCATTATCACAGGCAGTGCTCACAAGTTAATTGAAGAAATTAAAGTTCAGTTGTCATAGGAATTTGAAATGAAAGATTTGGGTGAATTGCATTACTGTTTAGGAATTGAGGTATGGAGAGAGCCTGGTAAAACTTTGATCACTCAAAGCAAATATACAAAGGAGATTCTTAAAAAGTTCAATATGACAGATTGCAAAGCTATGTCAACTCCCTTAGAACAAAATGCAAAGTTGTACAAAGAAGATGGATCGAAAGAGGCAGATGGAACATTATATCGTCAGTTAGTGGGAAGTTTGAACTATCTCACCACTACCAGACCAGACATTGCATACTCAGTCAGTATTCTTAGTCAATTCATGGCTAAGCCTTCAGGAAATCACTAGAATGCTGCAAAGAAAGTTCTCCGATACTTAAAGGGAACAGTGAATTTAGGTATTATGTATACTGATGAATCTGATGTTGCACTGACAGGTTTTTCTGATTCAGATTGGGCAGGAAACCCAGATGACAGACGATCTACCTCTGGCTATGCATTTCATATTGGATCAGGGGTCGTATCTTGGAGTAGTAAGAAACAGCCAACTGTTTCTTTATCATCAACAGAATCAGAGTACAAAGCTTTGACCAATGCCACCTGTGAAGCTATTTGGTTTCGGAGAATTCTTGCAGATCTTGAAGAGGCGCAAAGTGGTTCAACATGTATTAATTGTGATAATCAGAGTGCTATCAAATTAGCACATAATCCAGTTTACCATGCTAGAACAAAACACGTTGAGTTATAGTACCACTTTGTACGTGAGAAAATTGAGTCGAATGAAATTGAATTAATATTTTGTAATACCAAGGATAATATGGCTGATATATTTACTAAGCCCCTTGGTAAAATCAAATTTGAAGTTTTTAGAAGTCAATTAGGTATTGTAGAAAATCCATTTCTCCATTAAGGGAGGATGTGAGAAGAATGCAGAAATAGAATTAGTTTTGAGTGGTTGAACGAGAGTGTTTAATTAGGAATTGGTTGCACATATTCAGGTTTGTTTCCTCATTTCCAGGAAGATTAGGTGAGTGCAGTTTCCTATATAAGTGTGATGTAATTGAGTAATTGAATTCATTGATTTGTGTGAGCTTTGTCTCACGTTTCTGGGTGATTCTGCTGTGCATTTTTTTGTTAATTGCTATTTGCCTTAGCAGTTATACAAGCGAGCCTGTTTTCATGCTTTTTTTGCTTTTCATGAGTGTCCTATTTTCTCCTGCTGTCTGAGGACAGATTGGGGCAGTATCACTTGGCTGCTGCTATATATCAATTTACTTCTGGATGGGCCCCCGGTCCTTTTATGTGACGCCTCATGCTATGATGCTTTTCACTCACTGTGTTGAGTGCCATATTGTCCCGGTCCTTTTTCACTTTTCATGTTCTTCTTTATCTCTATATGCTTTGGGCAGGCTTTTCTACTTTGGATGAGATCATGTTATGTTTATTATGACAATCATTAATGGGTTTTCGCTGTTTAGCTTTAAACAGATCCTTCCTCTGTTCGCAAAGCTAATCTATTTCGATGAGTGCTTCTATGCACTTTCTGTTGGAAATTTAAAATTCCAGAACAACTATGGAGAATAAAATTTCCCCTCTTCAACACAGAGAAAATATAAAAAATTTCTTCACTGTAGACAAAGTTTTTCCACTGTAAAACTATTTCATTAAACTTCAAAAACTTGGTTACAAAATCACCTCTGACTGAGGGAATACAAAAAAAAACTTTGACTGCTTCAAAACACAGTTCAAAACACAACTCACACTCTCTAAAATTTCACTCTGGAAAAATACACTGTCTCTTAAAAAATGAATGCACTGCTGTGCCATTCAAAATTCTGTTACACTGCTGTGTGTAAAAAAGCTTACAACTGAACTATGCACTGCTGTGCTATTCAAGTCTTTTTACTTCTGCTGTGTAAAAAAAAAATTTAAAAACTTACAATGTCTCACACAAACGCACACAGGCCTTTCATCTATTTTATATCCCATGACCCTTTTACAATATATAAAAAACTATTTAAAATAAAACTATTTTTAAAACTTTTAAAACAAAATAAATTTAAAAAACTTCAATCAAAATATGGCCCATGGCCTTAGGCAAACGTTCAATTTATATGTATGATTGATATATATGTAAAACATATATATATTCATACATTTGACTGTACGCACGTTTTTTTTTTAAAACCAAATATTAAAGGAGCTTTGACCGAATTGAACCGGATGTGAAACGAACAATTAAACCTCCTGCATAAAAATTCTGCGTGCCAAAAAGTTGTTGCTGATGTCATCAATTTGTGATGCGGGATTTTTATTAAATCCGCTTCATAAGTTTTCCCGGGTCCGATTTTTGGCAACTTGTACGGAAAAAATTGTGATGCGGGATTTTTCATAATTCTGGCTTAATAAAATTCAGGTCCGGATTGCTGTTCAATTTCTCCATATCCAATACAGTGCTGAAATTGATTTATCAACGTTTTTGGCAAGCGGCTCTCTGCAACAAATTTTTTTTGTACTCCTATCTTGACTGATCGAAGGAAATAGAAAGCGGCTTCAGTACACTGTGCTGCAAACAGAAATGGTAGGCGGCTTACACAACTGAAAGTAATTTCAACACTCCCCCTTACTTTCAGCTGCTGGGTTATCAGTCATACCCAGAGATTTCCTTAAAAGCTCAAAACTCTTCTGCCCCAATGGCTTGGTCAGAATGTCTGCAAACTGCTCCTGAGTTCTGCAGTGTTCCAAAACAATTTCACCATTGTTTACCAATTCTCTGATGTAATGAAACTTTGTGTCAATGTGTTTCGTTCTCTTGTGAAACACATAATTCTTTGATAATGCAATAGCTGAGCTATTGTCACAATAAATCACTTTTCCTTTTACCTGCTCTTGGCACAAACTTCTTAACATCCTCCTCATCCAAATTTCTTGACACGCTGCTACTGTGGCTGCCACATATTCTGCCTCTGCTGTAGACAATGCTACAATGGGTTGTTTTTTAGAAGCCCATGAAATGGCTCCTGAACCCATGTGAAAAACATAACCGGAAGTGCTCTTCCGATCATCTACACTTCCAGCCCAATCATTGTTAGTGTATCCAACTAAATCTGAATTTTCTGAAGTAGTATATAAAATACCAAATCTTTTTGTACCTTTAACATACCTCAGAATTCTCTTTGCTGCCTGCCAATGTGCATCCTTTGGCTTCTCCATAAATCTGAAAATTAAGCTAACAACATGCATTATGTTGGGCCTAGTTGTAGTCAAATACATGAGGCTGCCAACTATGCTCTTATACAAGCTAGGATCAAAATCCTTGCTGCTGTCCTCTCTGCTGAGTTTTAATCCCATCACTGTGGGAGTGATCGCTGATTTGCTCTCCTGCATATTAAATCTTTCCAGCACTTCATTAACATATTTTGCCTGTGAGATAAAAATCCCATTTTCATCTTGTTCTACTTCTATTCCTAAGAAGTATTTCAACAAACCCATGTCAGTCATTTCAAATTCTTCTTTCATGACTATTTTAAAATTTTCAATAAGGTAATTATCATTACCTGTGAAAATAACATCATCAACATATAAAACTACAATCAACATTTTACCATTTTTTTCTTTGATGTAGAGGGTGGGTTCTCCCTCACACTTTTCAAATCCATTTTCCAGTAGATAGGAGTCTATCCTACTGTACCATGCTCTTGGTGCTTGCTTTAGCCCATAAAGAGCTTTCTTCAACTTGCACACTTTGTGCTCTTGGCCTTTCTTCTCATAGCCAAGAGGTTGTTCAATGTAAACCTCTTCCATTAACACTCCATTTAGGAATGCTGACTTCACGTCCATTTGGTAAACTTTCCACTTGTTTTGTGCTGCTATGGACAACACTGCTCTCACGGTTTCCATTCTAGCAACCGGTGCGAAAGTTTCCTCATAATCTATCCCATGCTTTTGCTTATACCCTTTGACGACAAGTCTTGCCTTGTGTCTCTCTATTTTTCCTTCAGCATTACTCTTGGTCTTGTAGACCCATTTAACTCCAATGACATCTTTGCCTTTTGGGAGTTCAACCAAATCCCAAGTCTTGCTTCTTTCTATGGCATTAATCTCCTCATCCATAGCTTCTATCCATTTCTTATCCTTAATAGCTTCTTCAAAATGAACAGGATCATCAACATGACAATATAAAGCAAACAAAGAATTGATACCTTCATTTGCTGCCTCTTGTGCATAAATGTCATTCAAATTTCTGAACTTCTTACCTCTTTCACTTGATGTACAAATGCTTGAAGAAGCACTTGAATTTCCTCCTTGTGGTGTGCTTGGAGAAGCACTCTCATTTCTCCTCAAGGGTGTCTCTTGCTGCTCTTGTGTTGGTGCTGCTGTTTGGGGATGTATTTCAGCCAATTCATCATCATCTTCATCATGAGATAAACAATGTTTAACATTCACTATTTTCTCTATGCTTCCATCCCAAGCTTCCTCCTCAATAAACTGAACATCTCTGCTCACAATAAACTTCTTGGTGGATGGGTTATATAACCTATAAGCCTTGGATTCCTCACTGTATCCAATGAAAATACATTTCTCCCCCTTGCTGTCCAACTTCTTCCTTAGCTGATCCGGTATGTGTGCATAAGCCACACATCCAAAAACCTTCATGTGTGTGACACCTTGTTTTGTGCCACTCCATGCCTCTTCCGGAACTTTGTTCATCACTGCTTTTGTAGGGCACCTATTCAAAATGTATGTTGCACAATGTACAGCTTCAGCCCAATAATCATTAGGCAAATGCTTTGCCTTTAACATACTCCTCACCATGTCCATTATGGTTCTATTCTTCCTTTCGGCTACTCCATTTTGCTGCGGAGTATATCTAGTTGTAAACTGCTTTTGAATACCATTTTCTCTACAAAAACGTAGAAAATCTTTAGAGATATACTCACCTCCTCTATCGGTCCTTAGAACTTTGATGTGCAGCCCAATCTGGTTTTCCACAAGTGCTTTGAAATTACAAAATTTTTCAAACACTTCACTTTTATTTTTCAAAAATTAAACCCAAGTTTTTCTTGTAAAATCATCTATGAATGTTAACATGTAGTGGCTGCTAGCAAGCGATGGAGTTTGCATCGGTCCACACAAATCTGAGTGGACAATCTCTAAGGGTGCCTTTGCCCTTATGCTTTTCTCGGAAGGAAAACTTTCTCTGTGTTGTTTCCCAAGAATACAACCTTCACAAAGGCTGTCCGGCTTCTCTATCAATGGTAAACCTCTTACCATTCCTTTTCTGTTCAACAAATTAAGACCTCCAAAGTTGAGATGTCCAAATCTCAAGTGCCACAACCAATTTTCATCTTTTGGTTCACTTTGGATAGCCTCTTTTGCCACTGCTGCTATCTTTTCTTCATTTTTCAGATCTGCTCTCATTCTAAGAGGGAACATTCTGTTCCTTGTCATCTTCACTTCAGCAATACATTGTTTGCTGGGTGGTTTGTCCATGATGGTACAAACATCATCCTCAAAAAATACATTGTACCCCTTTTGAACAAGCTGTCCAATACTTAAGAGGTTACACTTCATTCCTGGAACATAATAAACATCTGCTATGGATTTCTTTGCACCTTTCCTTGTTAAAACATTTACATTTCCTTTTCCCATAACAGACACTTTACTATCAGTCCCTAGTGTGACTTGTGACTTCACAATCTCATCTAGCATAGAAAACATGGCTAAGTTTCCTGTCATATGGTTACTGCAACCGGAGTCTAGAAACCATAAATCCTCATTCTTTTCTTCAGCCATATTACAAGCCAAAAACAAATTATCTTGGCTGATATTTTCTCTAGTGAAATTTGCACTAGTTCTATTTCCCATATCATGCTGCTTCTTTCTACATTCATTAGCATAATGACCATATTTTTTACAATAGTGACATTGGACATTGGACTTATCATACCTCTATCCTTGAGCATTCTGCTGACCACTCTGCTGGTTGCTGCCTTGGCCTTGATGCTGATTTGGATTGCTGCCCCTTCCTTGAGCATTTGCTGGATTGTTCCTTCCACCTCTGTTTTGGCTTCTGCCTCTTCCTCTTTTGTTTCCTCTACCTTGCCCTCTTCCTATTCCGAAAGACATTTGGGTCTTAAAGGCATGCTCAAGAGATGAGTTTTCACTCCTACCCAATCTCTGCTCATGAGTCATCAGTGATGCATGTAGCTCATCCACTGTGAACTTTGTGAGATCCTTAGTCTCCTCTATGGTGGTGACAATCACATCGAATCTTGAGGGTAGACTCCTCAAGATTTTTTCCACAATCCTCTTCTCTTCAAGAGTCTCTCCATGAGATCTTATTTGTGTGACCATTCCAATCACATGAGTGAAGAACGAGTCAATAGTATCTGACTCTTTCATGTAGAGAGTCTCAAAGTCTCTCCTCAGCAACTGAAGTTTTGCTGTCTTCACTTTTTCCATGCCTTGATAGGCTGTCTTGAGAGTTTCCCATGCTTCTCTGGATCTCTTAGCTGCTGCTATCCTTGGAAACACACTCTCATGCACTGCTTGATACAATAAGAAGAGAGCCTTGGAGTCTTTCTTCCTATTGCTCTTCAGCAACTCTCTTTCTGCCTGAGTTAAATCTTCAAACTCTTCTTCATTTGTTGGCTCTTCAAAGCCATCCTCAACAAATTCCCATAAGTCTTGGGAGACAAATAGAGCTCTCATAGTTATTGACCAGTAGTCATAATTTTTTCCATTAAACATTGGGAGATGGACATTTCCCATACCCATACCAGTGCTGGCTCCAGCCATTCTGCACTCTTAACTATGATTAAAAAAACTTGACTGTGTATGTAAAACAGCTCACTGTTCTGCAACAGTGACTCAAAAGCTGTATAGAGAAATACCTTTGGATTCTTTGGCTGAGTCTTCACACTGCTGGAGAAGCTGCTGCAACAAAGAACTCCTTTCCTTCAGCTTCTTTGATCTTCAAAGAGCCCGGACTTGCTCCGATACCATGTTGGAAATTTAAAATTCCAGAACAACTATGGAGAATAAAATTTCCCCTCTTCAACACAGAGAAAATATAAAAAATTTCTTCACTGTAGACAGAGTTTTTCCACTGTAAAACTATTTCATTAAACTTCAAAAACTTGGTTACAAAATCACCTCTGACTGAGGGAATACAAAAAAAAACTTTGTCTGCTTCAAAACACAGTTCAAAACACAACTCACACTCTCTAAAATTTCACTCTGGAAAAATACTCTGTCTCTTCAAAAATGAATGCACTGCTGTGCCATTCAAAATTCTGTTACACTGCTGTGTGTAAAAAAACTTACAACTGAACTATGCACTGCTGTGCTATTCAAGTCTTTTTACTTCTGCTGTGTAAAAAAAAAATTTAAAAACTTACAATGTCTCACACAAACGCACACAGGCCTTTCATCTATTTTATATCCCATGACCCTTTTACAATATATAAAAAACTATTTAAAATAAAACTATTTTTAAAACTTTTAAAACAAAATAAATTTAAAAAACTTCAATCAAAATATGGCCCACGGCCTTAGGCAAACGTTCAATTTATATGTATGATTGATATATATGTAAAACATATATATATTCATACATTTGACTGTACGCACGTTTTTTTTTTTAACCAAATATTAAAGGAGCTTTGACCGAATTGAACCGGATGTGAAACGAACAATTAAACCTCCTGCATAAAAATTCTGCGTGCCAAAAAGTTGTTGCTGATGTCATCAATTTGTGATGCGGGATTTTTATTAAATCCGCTTCATAAGTTTTCCCGGGTCCGATTTTTGGCAACTTGTACGGAAAAAATTGTGATGCGGGATTTTTCATAATTCTGGCTTAATAAAATTCAGGTCCGGATTGCTGTTCAATTTCTCCATATCCAATACAGTGCTGAAATTGATTTATCAACGTTTTTGGCAAGCGACTCTCTGCAACAAATTTTTTTTGTACTCCTATCTTGACTGATCGAAGGAAATAGAAAGCGGCTTCAGTACACTGTGCTGCAAACAGAAATGGTAGGCGGCTTACACAGCTGAAAGTAATTTCAACACTTTCATCTCTAGTATAATGTACTGTTTGAATATATTTGTATATATAAAACAACATTTTTTTTCCTTCTAAAAAAAGATAAAAGTTCAGAACAGTTTAGATATTCAAAAATCTGTAATCTAATGAAGTGCAATTATTCTATATTAAACTATCGAATAGTTGAACTATCTGCAATCACTCAGTTATTTCGTAAACTATGAAATCTATTCATACTACCATAGCATGAAATAACTGTACTATCTGCAATCTAATGAAGTTCATTTATTTCGTATAGTTCAGTTCAGTTATATTATACCTGCCCAGGTTGGTATATAGCGATCGCTATGGGATTGACTGCATATTAATTGGGTTGATTTTTTTTTTAAATGTCATTCATTTAGCCAACATTTTCCGCCATATTGAGCAATGCTGAAAGGATTGTAAGATTTAACTAAAGTTTTCTTCTTGTATAATTGAACAAGCAAATGAACCTCTTATTGCAGCTCGGTTTAAATTACTATGAGTAGTGTATTAACCTTACATCATTATCTTAAGTTATATTTATCATGGGTGATGCTTTAAAACATTAAGTTTGATAATTTAGGACAATATTCGAAGTTTTATTTTAAGTCCAATTTCTAAGTATTATTATTTTTTGCTAATTTTTAATTTTAGGCTAGCTGAACAGTGTTGTGTAAGTAATTATGTTAGTCATTTGTCAAGCTTCTTACAACTACTAAAACAACACAAGCTCCAATTCTTTGGTTTTTTTTTAGCTTTTGGTTTTGGATCAAGAGGGTCTATGGTACTCGATCTTCAAGTGCACTCATTTTCTTTATGTTGATTCTAAACATCATTTCTGTTGGTTGGTTCTTAGGTGTGGTTGGCAGACACTTTTTAGTGTGGATGCATATATAGTAAAATTAGAGTAACATTTTCAGCAACATTACCACTAGCAACTTAATGTAGCAGAGGTCAAAAAAGTTCCGGTTCCTGCTCTTGAACTTTCAATATTTTCTTTTAAACTTCATGAATATTGAAGCATTATAAATTAATACTGAAGCATTATAAGTATGTTCTATGTTTGGCCTAAAATTTACTCATGTTTTCTCTTGAATTTTTAGTTTTTAATTTTCAAAAGTAAGTTTATGTTTGGTCTAAAATTTATTTATATTTTTTTTTGAATTTTTAGTTTTAAATTTTCAAAAATATTAAAGCATTAAATTTTCTCTAAAATTTACTCATATTTAAGGCATCTTCTATGTTTGGCCTGAAATTTACTCATGTTTTCTCCTGAAATTTTAGTTTTTAATTTTCAAAAGTAAGTTTATGTTTGGTCCAAAATTTATTTATATTTTTTTTTGAATTTTCAGTCTTAAATTTTCAAAAATATTGAAGCATTAAATTTTCTCTAAAATTTACTCATATTTAAGGCATCTTGTGTTGTGTTAACCCGGATGTTTATGCTGATGTTGTTGATCACTTCCTCTGTAATTGTAGGCTTTATAAATAAATACGATCAAAGGGGCCCTGACCCAAGCCCTCAAGTCAAATAACTAAAGCAAGTTTGAGACACTGCTGTTTAGTGGGAAACCAAAGTAAGAGTCAAATAACTCAAGCAAGTTTGAGACACTGCTGTTTAGTGGGAAACCAAAGCAAGCAAGCAATCTTACCAGACATAGAAATATCCATTAAGCGATCTAACTATTATGAAAAACACAACTCAAGCATATTCAAAATGTTGCATCCATGGTGATTGAATTTGAATTTGGCCTGATGAAACAATAATTGCAACCCAAAAATCAACAACATGGAATACCTTCTTTGTTGAGATGAACAAACAAATCTAGCTTAGAAATCAGTAGCAGAGAGTACCTTCTTTGTCTATGGAATTTCAGATGTAGTAGTTTGAAATTCATTATGACCAACAAGCATATTCAAAATGTTGCATCCATGGTGATTGAATTTGAATTTGGCCCAATGAAACAACAATTGCAACCCAAAAATCAACAACATGGAATACCTTCTTTGTTGAGATGAACCAACAAATCTAGCTCAGAAATCAATAGCAGAGAGTACCTTCATTGTCTATGGAATTTCAGATGTAGTAGTTTGAAATTCATCATGACCAACAAGGGTATTTTTTTTTTCTCAAATTTTCTTCTAGCTTTCCATGAAAAAAGCTTTCAATATGCAAGTTCCCATCATGCATATCAATGTTTCTTGAAAAGTCACTTTCAGTTTATGCCCTTGACCTCTCCTTCAAGTCTAAAGCTTTCTTCATATGCTCCAAGTTCCTTATGTACATTTACTTCTTTTTTATCCATTTCCTTTTTTCCAACCTCTGTTTCCTTTCTGTCTATTTCTTTTTTCCCAACTTCTATCATTTCCTTTTTTCCAACCTCTCTTGCAAATGCCTTTTTTTCCATTTCTATTTATACCTTCCCACTTATTATGTCTATCCCACTTATTATGTCTAAAGGGGCATGAACAAAGTAACTAGTTGTTGTATCTAAAGGGCATGAACAAAGTCGTTGGTTGATGATGCATGTATCTAAAGGGGCATGAACAGAGCAACTGGTTGATGGAGTTGCTACCACTGATGATGCGTAGGCTATGGTACAAAAAGGATTTGATTCCTTAGGTTTCTATTTCATAATGTTAGAGCCAACAGTGGTCTACATAAATGTCCACGTGTTTCAATGGTGCTTTGCATAGATGCCTTGCATGGATACCCATGTGTCAAACCATTGCATCTGTCAATCCTTTAATACAATGGATATGTTACTTTATAATGTTGGATGCCCATGTGTCAATCCTTTTATAAAATGCATACGTTATAATGTTCTTAAATAGGGATCCCTTAAAAACCAAGATACAGGATACGATATGTTATAATGCAATAGAGTGGCTTTTTCATTTTCAATAGCATTCAATAGATCTTTCCAATAAGTTCATAATTCAAAAATAAAAAATCAATGTTGAATTGGAAAATTTTTATAATTAAAAATTAATAATAATCTTCATGCTCAAGTTGGGCACTCCAAAGCCACAACAACCCTATTATTTTTTGTGTTTCATTATGAATAATTTCAACATCTTATATCATGTATTTTAAAATGAACAACAAATTCAGCCACTGATGTGGAGTGTGAAAGAAACACAGAAACTAAAATGACGTGGAATGTGAAATAAACACAGAACGTAAAATGAAAGGAGTTAGCCTTGAATTAACTTGGATTTCTAAATTTTTGGAGCGGAAAATATAATCATGACCAGCTTGAAAAGATTTTGATATATCTTTATTTAATTGGTTCTGAATATTATTAGATTTCGATATAGCTTTGTTTAATTGGTTATGAATATTATTATTACTCGGGGTTGTCCACGAATCCAAATTTCACTGATATCATGTCAGTGGATCTTGGAATTTCACTTGGAATTTATCATCATTGACAGATCTATTTAGGTTTTCCGATTCATTGTTATGCGGCCAATGCTTTTATGATAAAAGGTTATTGCTTTCCTAGCAACGAACATTGCTTGCAAGGTTACTGTTTTCTGAGACATAGACAACCATCTATTTATTAAAAAATAAAAAATTACTCCGCTTATGATTTCAGCATTGTACTCTCACAAATACAAAATCGTTTCAAAATAACTTTGGCAATACAAAATCATTTCAAAATAACTTCGGTAATTTCGGCATGTATGCATGTTTCATACTACCATAGTTTAGTATGGAATAACTGAACTTCATTAGATTGCATATAGTCCAGTTCTTTCATACTACCATAGTTTACTGGATTGCATTGCAGATAGTTCAGTTTTTTCATATTACCATAGTTTAGAATGGAATAACTGAACGTCATTAGATAGATTGCACATTTTTTTAATATGAAGATTGCATATTTATTGTTTACTCGATTGCAAATAGTTCAGTGTTTTCATATTACCATAGTTTAGAATGGAATCACTGAACTTCATTAGATAGATTTGTAACCCCCTTATGTTTATAAATTATTTTTTATTGAGGTTCACTGTTGTAACCATTTTATGTTTAATCTATTTTAAGTACAAATAAACTATGAGGATATTTTGTATTATTTTTAATTTAATATAAAGATTATGTTTGTGTTCTTTCAAATAAAAGAAAGAGTCGGTTGGTAATTAATTTAAGTCTCGAGCATTTGAGACAGTTACACAATTATAATCACCATTGTGCAAATTGATTGGAAATCTGGAGAGGGGCCATTGTGCAGATTTATTGGAAATCTGGAGAGGGAAAAGGGTTGGTTTTTCCTCATCAATTTAATAACACAGAAAAGACAATAGTCTATTGAAGGCAGGACATTTCTTTAGAGAACTCCTGAGATGGAGAGGGAGAGGCTGTGGGGTAATCTCTATCTAACACCAGAGGTTAGACTAGAGTCCCGATGCTAGGGTGGAATTGTGTAGAAAACTGTGTGAACTTCTCAAGAGCTCGAGCTTGGTGGAGAGAAGTGGACGAGTTCGTCCTTCTTGTGGTTGGGAGGTTTGGCCAAGCTCGGTAAGGTCGATAATATTTTAAATAACTCGCAAGAACAGATAAGTATAAATGTGTAATATGTTGCAGATTTATATTAAAACTTGTACAATAGAAAGGAAACACGATACGTAATTTCTATTGTTCTAATTAAATTTTTAATAGCATGATGTGAGGAAATTCATCTTAATAGAACGATTATAGAATTCTTAAGTTAGGGATAATGAATAAATACTATTTCTGAAATAACTGTTAGAAACTCGTTTGGAAAAACCCTTTTCGAGGAGAAAAATATAAATAGCAGTAAACCCAAAGCCTTCTATGTATTGTAAGGTATTTCATAACCATAAAGGGTTTTGACCAGCCAAGCAGTGGCCTAGCCGGTCTGCCCCTTTGGGGTTCCGAGCAATATAATAAACCATCAGGTGTTACGAACACCAACATAGTCAACAAGTGCGTAATCTTGTACTAGGTCATGAATTATGAAACTGAGAATATTATAACTTCAAATAACAAATTGTCGCCTGTAGCAAACATCATAATAGTATCAAAGCAATCATAAACAAATTATTTATTCAGATTCCTAATGAATGTATCGATAATGGAATAGGACAATTCTATAGCAAACCAAGAACCAGGGCATAGTACTCACGTGTTTGTAACCCTTATGTATAAATTGCAGAGAATAATGTATACATGCAAAATACTAAGAAAATTATAGATATATGTACATATCGAGTGGAGAGAGGTCCTGAGCACAATGTCATTTATTTATTAACACAAATGCAGAACAAGCGGAAAAGAACTTTAATCACAAACATAGATAGATGATAGTTGCATTCACATTTACGAAAATGAACAAAGATGTACCAGAAATCACCACTTTATAGTGTATCCATTGATAAAACCCTTTACTGGGGAAAATCAAACAAAATTCAAGAACATAATGTTCCTTTGTAACTTTCCATGATAGGCAATAAGAGAATCATATAAAATAAGCTTAAAGTAATTACATTGTTCATTTTGAAACAACTGCCAAGCATATCAACTTCTACAACAATTCATAGATGGATCACAGGCCATTGGAGGATTTAAACACAAAATATTAAACAATAAATTGTCTTGCTCGAACAGAGATGAATTTCTTTGTCGCAAAGCACCTAACTGACACCATGTATGCTAAGAAATCAAACTATGATGAAAACATGTAAGAAAACCCAAGCACCACTTGGTATGCAGAGGCTAGGAAAACTAAAATTAGAATGAAAGAATTTGGAGAGCTATTCAGCCTTACCTGTAGTGTGGCAGAAAACAAATCCATTAAATGAAGATGGGTAACCTGCAAAAACCCTTGGGAGAATCCTGCACATGAATAAATCGACGACATTAGTGGGAAATCACACTAGAATGAGTAGAGTGTTCAGTACGTGTTATATTCTTTCCATGATTAGTCGCACACATGGGGGGGACATAGGGGGGAGATAGCCCCACCTGTACGTTGTGTCAGATGTAGTAGGGGGGTCATCGGGGGGGTGACAACCCCCCCTGTTCAGGGTCTAGGGCAGCGCCCTGGGAAAAAAATTTTGGACCCTATTTTTCGGTGGGCGGACCCACCCATGGTTTTGTGCATGGGTTTGCACATGGTTTTGGGGCATGATGGTTTTCGACCCCTGGTATTTTGTAGATCCATTCAAGGGAACTATGGTTATGTTCTAATCCAAGGTTAATGGATTGGGGTTTATGAATGCTTCGACATGTATATATATATGTGTTGTAACACTAAAAGGAATATAATGAAAAATCAAGCTGGTAGTCCCGATTTGGGATCCAGGGGAAAATCTTTGTGTATATCTGTTTTATGTTTATTCTCTCGCTATTGTTTATTTTTTGTTTTTAAGATTCATTTGCAGATAATTTCTGTATAGGGTTAAAACCCACATAGAGAATAAATTGCTAACAAATGCCAAAATGGTAGGCTAAATTTTGAATAGAGTTACTTGCTTGAATTTTCAAAACGACCAGACCAATAGAGCTGTAACCATTCCCGTCGCTGAGTTGTTGGTCTCCATATCTGAGAAAGGTATGCAACCTAAGTTAAACCCTCTCTCTCACGCCATAACCAGAGACGGGAACCATAAAAAAAACCTTAGACTTGCAGAGCGATGTAGAACAATGAGCAAATGACAGAGGGTTTCCAAACCTTGGAGGTGGTTAGGGTATGAACCAAGAAGATTAACATCCACCGTTTGATGAGATCGACAGTCAAGCAAGTACATAGGGAGTAACAAGGATGACAAGCGAGAAATTCGAGACAAGTATTCCACCGTTGGATCAATTTTGTGGAGGGTTGGGATCTCGCTAGGGAAGAGTTCGAATGGGAGCCATAGATCATCATTATTACAAAGATTATGAGTACAACATGACATAAGGAGATAACATCATGAATCTATAAGAAATTGATACCACTATGATTATATGTAGGTCATCATGCACTCGATACATGAATAGAACCATACGTGGCACCAAAACCATCTGATAAGCCATGCTGGAATATTGTATAAAGTTTTATACAATGTGTACTACTTACCATTCCACAGTCTTGATTAAATTAGCATATATATATATACTTGTAAATATATTGACGATGTATAGATTTGTAATTATATTGACAACGTGTTGATAAATAATAGTATACATAATAGCCTTGTGAATGTTTTTAGGGTGTTTGTAATATTCATGTGTGTGTATACAAGTTTTTTGGCAAATAATGTAATTTTTATGTTAGTGTATGAACATGTTACAAGTGGTATCCGAGCCACGTTCCAAAAACTGTGGCTACATGGGAATTGAAAAGTGTAGTGGTGTGATGAATACAGAGAGTGAAAGAAAGAGACAACGAATAAAGGAAAGGAAAATTGAGTTAGAGACAAGATGGAGTGGGGATCCAGATCTTCAGGAAGACCAAAAGCATTGTATGGAGGAGCTAATCCAAAAATGTGGGTATAGCTGGATGCAAACCGACAATACCACCTAAATAGATTAATGGAAGATTAACAACAAAAAACCCAATAGTTTTTGGAAACAATGCATCAGTTATAGAATGAGATGGCATAAATGAGCAGTGATAACATGAGGTTAATTCAAGAGCAAGAGAAAATATTAAAAAGTGTTTATGATAAATATAATAACCAAGCATACCAGCTGAATCCTGAACATGAAACTCAGTATGAGAGGATTACACGACATACTGAAAATGATCAAGAAGAGAGTCATACTCAACACTACCTACACCAAGAGAGGCAAAGGAGTGAGTACAATGAAGATAAGAGACAATGCCCAAGATCAAGGAATGACAAAGAAACAACGAAACACAATTATAAGGGGAATTCTAAAATATCAAGCCACCCACCTATGATGGAGAAAATGAAGAAGTAGTTGAAGTGTGGCTTATTGAAATGAATAAGTATTTTCAAGTGTATGACTATAACAACAATCACAAAGCTCGATTGGGTATATATCAGCTACGTAGAAAGGCCACTTTGTGGTGGGAGGAAGTTAAAATTGTGCAAAAAATTGATGAGAAAAGGATAAATTGTGAAGGTTTCCAGAAATACTTCAAGAATAAATTCTTGACAGAGCGTTTCTATGATGAGATGTGTTAGACCCCTGTATTCCATAGTATCACCAGGTGACTGATTATTTTCTCTTTGAAAAATTTTCATACTTTACATAGATGTCAATATTCAAAATATTTTCCAAAGCCAGAATCAAAGAAAGCAGCAGAGAGGCAAGGAACAACATTGGACCATTAGTGAAGACAAGGCCAACAGAGAAAGTAGTTAAGGTTGAAAAAACAAGATCAGAGTCTTGAACGAGATTGGGTCAAGTCGTGCAAGCTTTCAGGTCGAGTCGTGAATGCTAAAGCAAGTCAAGTCATGAACACAGGGCAAGTATTCTACGAAAAACTAAGAAATGAATGGGTGCAACCAAAAAAACAAGGTCAGAAGACCATAGTAAGGGAACAGTGAGGACCATTGGATCTAGGCAACGATCAACGACATAGATTCAATCACAATCACAGATCACAAGTTTTTTAGGATGGGCGCAATGGTAAAGGTTAAAGTCAGTGACATGCAATGAAGTGGGACCCATTCACCCATGGGGCACAAATAAGCCTTACCTGTTTCACGCACTTCATAGCCCACAGGTTTTTAACCTTACCTCTTAAGACTTATGCCAAATCTTGTTTTTCCGCCGATGTGATGAAGTGGGACTCATCATACCTTATCACATTATCGAAACCGCATGCAAACTTTGTTTCCGCATTAAACTTTACCTTTATCCGCCTTTTCGCTTTATCTTTATACTTTTCCTTTTTCACCGCTATATTATTATTTTACCTCTGCTTTTCCCCCATTCCCTGATTGTGATTAAAGTGGGGCCATTCTCCTTGACACGTCACCCTTCCCCCACCATCCATCGCAAGATCACAACTTTACCTGTTCAACCACTGTTTCGCATCACAAATATTATAACTTACTGTTTGAAGCGCCCGCAATGTACTTTTTTTAACTTGCGATGCGGTTGGCCCCACCACAAAAGCTCCACCCCCGCTTCAAGCCATTTGAAATACATTGATATATCATGAAACTTCGTAAAATTTTCCTTATCGTAGAAAACATTCGCCACTTTATGACTTTGTTGATGCGGTGGGCTCCATCTTGCCACATCATCTTCCAATCAGTGCACATCACACTTCGTATCTTTTGGAGTTTACCTTTGCTGCTTAATGTTAAGACTTGCGATCTGCGGGCTGCAGTCCGGTCCCACCTTTCCTCCACGTCACTGCCTTCTCCCCGCGGTTCGTACTTCGCATCTTTTGGAGTTTACTTTGCTGCTTAATGTTAAGATTTGCGATTTGCAGGCTTCTGTCCGTTCCCACCTTACTCGCCACGTCGCCTCCGTACTTCACATCGCATTGCCAATTCCATTTCTTATAAATTAAACTGTAAAACACGGGATGTGTGATTTTCTATGGATGCGATAAGGTTCAGAAATAAAATCTAAACATTTTCAGGTCCGGGTAAAGGAGTTTTTACGCTGTTTTGTTTAGAAAAAGGGTTAAAACACGACAAAGAAGGATTCGGGTAGCAAATAAACACCATAGGTTGAGTCAGGAAGTAAAGAGTGTTGATGCAGAATTGTTATGTTATAACAGCAAAAATGGAAAAGGTAGCAAAGCACATCAGCACAATCACTAATCGATGAAAAATTTCTAACCCTGCACCAGACTTAATTACCCAACACCTATCTTTTGAAAAGTAGGGCCTGATGTTAGAGCCATCATTCGTTGCCTCTTCAGGATCATCAAATGCCACCTTCAAGCCTAATTTTGATTTTTGAAGAGCCACCTAAGTTTTGCATTCTTGAAGAGTTAACAAAATTAATTCCACAGGCAGTGTTTTGTCAGATATTTTCTTTGTTTGGGCCTTGCATGGCCATACTTGTTTAATTTTTATTTGTTTGTAAAAATGAAATTTTCCAAAGTAGATTAGGGCAACTGACTCAAGTTTTAGTTAAATACCACTTGAATTTTCATAATCAAGGGTTGGATATTGTTAGCCCCTGCATTGCAAGAACTACTATATTGGAGCACTGTAATTTTGGAGCTAGACATCAATAATTAAAGAACGTTTATAGGATTCTTGAGCTGCGTCAAAATGGTGATGTGCTACTTCTCTATTTAAATTTTTCTGTTGTTTTCTCTACTGTGCATCTGTTCATCTAATTGTAAATAAAAAATTTTAGATTAAGATTTGCTGTCGGAGCACCTTAATTCTGTTTGCATTTACAATATGAATGTTTAATGCTAAAGTCTGATTAAATAATTCTTAATTTCTCTTTAGTCACTACAAAACCTTACTATTTCTGTCACCTCATAATTCATACAAATCTAAATATCCATTTAGCACAGTTAGTTTGCCCTATGATGCTCTTGATGTTGATGTGCCATTCTAACGTTTTGACTCTATAGCCCAATGGATTAGTCCCTGCAGCCCTATCTGTCCAACCACACAATAAATCAAACAAACAACCCTCACAATTTCTATAACTAGCCTAATATCAACAGTTAGAATTATCAAGCTAAATCATAAAAACAGAGAGATCCCTCTTTGAGTGTAGGAAGGCTAGGTCCTGGACTCCAAAGTGGTTTGATGATGTCCTCTGTCATTTGGTCTTGCCAATATTACAAATTACAGAGCGATAACATAATGGCAACCATACTAGGGACTGATTGAAAAGCTTAGTATTTCATCAAAAATCAGAAACCCCAGTCGAAATACTATGTTTTAATTAAATTGCTACAGATTGGTTTTTGTAAAAATATTTAGCCCGTTTGTGCCTTGGGTCTAAATTTTGGCTTCCAGAAGAATCTTTACCAGATCCCATCCTCACCCAAATCCCCCTACAATAGTTGACAATCTAGAAAAAATCGTAAGAAAAAATCCTAGATCTGAGAGTCTGACTATTAGCAAGCCTCTTCACAAAGAAAGTTCCCTCCCTCAAAACCTTGCAACCTTGCAAGATATCTAGTTTGACTTACAATTTGAGCAAAGCTTGTTTAGAACCAAATATCAGAATTGGATAGCCCATACAGATTTTGATCCATTCGTCTTACAGCAAAGTCCTATTGGGGAAGCCTCTACATCCACTCGAACTGATTTGTAGCTTCTCCAACACTTTGACTCCCTTCAAGGTCTGGTAAGAGAGTTTACTTCAGGTATTGATGATACTTATCTTCAAAAGTCTATAGAATTATCTGCTCTGGCTGTAGCAACTCCTTTTGTTATCTCCATGTCTACTCATCCTCAGTTAAATTGCTCAAGTGTATCTGCAGCTCCTACCATTTCCTTGAACCTTTCCCACCATTGTGCCCAAACCTCCACTCATACACCCACTGTCCACCTTCCTCCATTTAACCCTCCACCTCCCTTGGTCAACCCTTCCCTTATCAACCCTCCATGGGTTCCCCCACCACCTATCATGGAAGCCTGGTATGATCCATTAGTGCTACCACAACCTCTAGTGCTTATGCCACAGGATTATCAATCCAAAATCCCACATTTTGATGGAAATGGTCCTGAAATTGCTCAACAACATGTGGAAAAAATGAATGACACTTTTGAATACCAAGAGATAGAGGATGAAACTATCCAATTGAGAATGCTTTCTCAAATTTTAGGGGGAGAAGTAAAAAAATGGTTCAAGGGTTTGACCCCGAACAGTTTCCATGACCTCCCTTCCCTTCACCAGTTGTTCACAAATAAATGGGAAGTTAAGAAAAATCCTCTCCAAATCTTGTCAGAATATGAAAACATCAAGAGAAATGTTGGAGAGAGTGTCCAAGATTTCTGTACTAGGTTTAATAGTGTATACAACGCCCTCCCTCCTCACATGAAACCCCCACAAGGTTTAGCCCTAATGAAATTTTCAGATGGTTTCAACCCAGATATGGCTTATTAGCAGAGAGAAAGAGATCCTCCTACATTAGAAGACATGTAGAGGGGTGCAGTAAGTGTGGAAGAAAAAATGATTGAAAAAAGGGCTAGAATGAGAAATGAGGAGAAAGTCACTATTAGGGAAGAGCCTGCAACCTCCACATATGATGCTAAGATTGATAACCTGGTTAGAACCATGGAGAGGATGATGGAGAGGATTAAACTGAATGAGAGAGCTATCCCTAGGGAAAATCATTCAGCTCCTCAAAATAGAAACCAAAATCCCCCGTAAGAACCCCCCCCCCAAAATATGACAGAGAGAACAGAGAGGACCTGACCAACAAATTAGGTCTCCATTCCAAGAAAATTATGTTGATGAAGATGAGGGGGTGGTTGAAGAACTAGAAGAAAGCCAAATTAATCTAATGGGAATCAATAATGAAGATACTGTTTTCCTCACCGAAAAAGAACAAGGTTTATTTTCTTTGACTCAAACTGAAGTAGAATTTGAAAAGTCTAAATATTATAAACAAGGATTCGAGAATGACATCATGGAGGTGCATAGAAAATATAATCTTCGAAGCAAGAAAGATTCAAATATTCCCAAGAGAAATAATTCTGAAAACTATGCTAAAAAGGCCCCTGAAGTTGATCCCAAGAAAACAACAGAGAGTTCAAAGAAAATTACTAAAATAGCTGAAAATAATGATCTAGAAAGTAGCACTAGTAGACCAGCGGTCAACCCTAGCAAAACTGTTCCAACTGATATCCCTAATACAAGTCAACAATATGAATTTGCTGCAAATAGTGTGTAAGAAGAATGATCGATATCTACCAAAAACACATACACCATTCAACATTGAGAATGAAATTTCCAAAATAAAAATCTCTGTCCCTCTCACTGAATTGGTGAACCGGGATGTATATAGGTCCCAAGTCCTAAAAGCACTAAACATAGGAGAAATTACAGATACTGTCAATCTAAATAATGACAAACATGAACTTTTGTTTGGGTCAGAAGTAGAGGGTAAATTCCATGAGGGAGATGTTCCCCCATTTTATCTCAGTTTGAATGTTCATGATAAAATCATCCATAATGCCATGATAGACTCAGGTGCATCTCATAATCTCATGCCAAAGGAAATTATGGAGAAGCTTGGCCTAGAGATAACTAGACCCTACTAAGACCTGTACTCATTTGAATCTAGCAAAGTGAAATTCCTAGGCCTCATTAAAGATCTATGTATCACCTTGGCCTAGACACCAGCCAAGAGTCTAGTGATGGATATAGTGGTGGCTGAAATCCCTCCTAAATATGGTATGATTTTATCACGCTCACAGGGAGCCAAGCTTTCAGGCACCCTCCAAATGGATATGACTTATGCTACCATACCAGGTTTTGGCCAACAAAGGAGATTGTATAGGGAGACTCTAATGAAATAAATGGTGATCAATCAGGAAAAGCCTGATAACTACCCCCTATAATCTTTCCACTCGAACCATGATTCATTTATTCTTTATAATGATGAAAATATTAATGAACAAGTAGCTGGAGAAGAAGAAGACCAGAAGAGAAAATAGTTAGAACAAATGGAAATGGTGCAACAAAATTTTGAACCTGAACCTTTTTGGAACATGAATTTTGATGGCTCTTGTGGCAAAGTTGGCTCAGGAGCAGGGGTGTGGGTATGCAATACTAAAATTAAATACGCAGAAGGGAATTCTTACAAGCTAAAATTTTAGTTTACCAGCAATATAGCAGAATACGAGGCACTCCTTTTGGGTTTACAACTACTGAGGAAATTAGGAGCCAAAATAATCTCTATTCATGGGGATTCTGAGAATGTCATTGAACAAATCAAGGGAGAGTATTTAGCTAAGCATCCCAGATTGAGAGAATACATGAATGCTGCCCTTGACCTCCTGAAAACCTTTGAAGAATATGACCTTGCTGTAGTTCCAAGAAATCAGAATATCCTAGCTAATGGGTTAGCATTTTCAGCCAACACTTGTCAATTACCTCATCCTAACAAAAAATATATAATGCAGGTCAAACACTGCCCATCAGTTCTTGGCAATATGTGATATTGGCAAGTCTTTAGAAATGACAAATAGATTGAGAATTTCTTGCAATCTAATGGTGAGTTTGAAGGTTCCAATTTGGACCTAGATGGTGAAGAAGCCTGCTCCATTAAAGTGCAAATGTGCAGGGGGGAAACTTCTCATAATTATGATATTAATTTTTCATCAAATAAAGATCTAGATAGAACAGAGATGCATGAAGATCCAGAAAAGTAGGAATTTGAAGTACTCGAATTCAGAGACAACACCTTACCTAGAGGACTTGTCCCTCTGGAGGAACTATTTGATTTCAATGATGTGGCTAGGAAACCAAAAATGGAATCTATAGAAGAAAATATTGAAGAGTGCAATCTAGGCAGTGAGCAGGAGCCCAAAATGGTAAAGTTATCAAAGACACTTCCAACATCCATAAAGAAAAAATACATTGCTTTGTTCAAATATTTGATTGATGTGTTTTTCTAGAGTTATGAAGACCTAAAATCTTATGATACTGATATTATCCAGCACAAAATTCCCATCAAGGAGAACCAGAAGCCTTTCAAACAGAAACTGCGCAGGACAAATCCTGTCCAAATGCCTCTCATTGAGAAGGAGATCAAGAAAATGTATGCTGCTAAGATAATAGTCCCAATCAGGTACTCCGAATAGGTTTCCAATATTGTACCTACGAGAAAGAAGATAGGTGATATCAGGCTCTGGATTGACTTCAAAAATATTAACAAGGCATCACTTAAGGAAAACTACCCCTTACCAAAGATGGACCCATATTGCAAAATGTAGTAGGCTCCAAAAGAATATGTTTTCTAGATGGATTTTTAGTGTACAATCAAGTGCTGGTGCATCCAGATGATCAACACAAAACAACTTTTACTACTCCTTGGGGAACCTTCATGTATACAAAAATTCCCTTTGGATTAATAAATGCTGGCGCCACTTTTCAAAGAGCAATGGGTATTGCCTTTTCAGAAGAAATTGGTCTTTTCATTGTGATATATTTTGATGATATTACAGTATATTAAAAAACTGATGAAGACCATTTGGCCTATTTGAGAAGTTTTTTTGAAAAATTCAGAAGGTTCAGTCTATCTCTGAATCCTAAGAAATCATTATTTGGTATTGAAGAAGGAAAGATTCTAGGCCACACCATATCTGAAGAAGGGATCAATATTGACCCGAGTAAGATTGAGGGCATACTGCAAATCAATCATCCCAGAAACATCAAGGAACTGCAATATTTCATTAGAAAGATAAACTTTTAAGAAGGTTTATGCCAAACCTTGCATAACTCTTGAGGAATATCACTAACATGCTCAAAAGAGATTCAAGAGTCAAGTGGAATAGGGAGGCTAAACAATCTTTTGACCTGGTAAATCAGGCACTCACAAAGGCACTAGTTCTGATCAACCCTGATTTCACCAAGGATTTCATCATTTTCTCGTTTGCATCAGTGCACAAAATTGCTGTTGTATTGCTGTAGAAAAATAAAGAGGGACAAGAGCAGCCCATAGAATTTTTCAGCCAAGATTTAAGAGATGCACCTTTGAAGTACAATATCATGGAAAAGAAGGCTTTTGCTTTGATCAAAGCACTGACGGAGTTCAGGGTTTAAATTCTAGATTCACACATCATTTCATTTGTGCCCAATACAATTGTTAAAGACATCCTAACACAGGATCCTAATGGAAAAAGAGGCAAATGGATTGTTGCTATCTTGGAATATGATTTAGAGATCAGACCCACCAAACTGATCAAGGGACAAGGATTAGCCAAATTGATGGCTGAAACAAATTTTCAAGCACTAGACATCAATATGATCCATTCACTGGATGAACAAGAGGAGCTGGGGACTCCACCTATTGAGGAAGCATTCCTAAATTCTCCTTGGTACGCAAATATACTATATGTTCTTTTTATTTAAATGCTCCTCCTGTTTTTTCCAAAACAAAAGCTATATTCTTGAAATTGAAAGTTGTAAAATTCTGCATCCTAGAAAATTTTTTGTATTGGAAAGATGCTGGAGGCGTATTACTAAAATGTTTACTTCAAGAAGATGCAGATAGGGTCATGAAAGAATTTAATGAAGGGGATTGTGGAGGCCATATCTACTAGAAAACCACTACTAACAAGATCCTTAGGGCTGGTTTCTATTGGCATACTCTCTTCCCAGATATTCACAAAATGGTAGCTACCTATCATAAATGCCAAATATTTGAAGGAAAAAGAAAGTTGTTGCCTCTGCCTTTGCTGCCTATCTCTGTTGAAGCTCCTTTCCAACAATGGGGTTTAGACTTCATTGGAGAAATCCACCCTTCCTCCTCTGTCCAACATAAATGGATCCTTAGTACTACTACAGACTATTTTTCTAGATGGATAGAGGCCATTCCTTCTAGAACTTGTATTGACTCAGTGATTATCAAATTCCTTGAAGCAAACATCCTGTCCAGATTTGGTTGTCCTAGGAAAATCATTATAGATAATTCTGCTACTTTTAAGTCCAAGAAGATGGTGGATTTTTGTCACAAATATCACATTTCTTTGGGGAATTCAACAGCTTATTACCCTCAAGGTAATGGACTAGCTGAGTCCTCCAACAAGAGCTTGGTCAACATCATCAAGAAGTTGCTGGAAGACAACAAGAAATCATGGCATAAAAAAATGGTGCATGCATTGTGGGCTGACAGATTGACAACTAAGAAATCAATTGGCATGTCACAATACCAGTTAGTCTATGGAATGGATGCATGTTTCCCAACATCCTTAGGAGTGCCAGCCATGAAACTCATTCAAGAAGTGCAGGCTGAAGAAAATGATGTACAAAGAAGAATGAGCCAGACCATTCAGCCATAGCAGTCCAGAGAAGAGGTGTACAAAAAAACTCAGGTGGTGCAAGAGAATATGAAGAAGATTTTTGATAAAAGAACAAAGGAGAATGATTTCAATATTGGAGATAAAGTGCTGAAATGGGATTCCAGAAGAGAAGATAAAGGTAAGCATGGAAATTTTGACAACCTATGGAAAGGCCCATACATATTCATTCTTTCAGAGGAGATAATGCATTTTTCTTGCAAGAGATGGATGGAACAGAGCTGTTTGGAGGTCCTGTCAATGACAGGATGCTAAAACATTATTTCTGCTACAAGGCTTAGATTAAACTTTCATTATTGTAAATACCATAGTCCTACAATTTTCAAAAATCCATTGGACAAGGTTGAAGCCCGAAGTGAAGGCCATAAGCCTAGTCTGATAAGCAAATAAAAAAAAGAGGAAAAAGAAAGCCCCACAATTTTTTTTTTTTTTTTTTTTTTTTGAAAGTGTTGCAAATCAAAGTGCCACTACTATTGAAAAGAGTTTTTGTGCAATCATACAGTTTAAGCATGATTGTACAATTTTGAATTTTCCGCTGATAGGTTAGAAAATGAATATTTTCCAAACCATTTAATCTTGGCTTATCAGTATCTAGGTAGAAAATGACATTGGTTCAACAGCCTAATCTGAACCAATAAGAGAAATAAGGGATAGGCGATAGGTTAAAAAAAAAGAAAAGAAAAAAAAAAGGAAAAAAAAAAGAGTTCAGGGTTCGCAAGTCTAAATGCACCCCAAAAGGAAGAAAAATGATTAGAATTGTAGATTGGGTAGGTAGGTGAGCAGATGAGCTCAATAATTTGAGAATTTTTCTAGTTTTTAGTTTCAGATGACTTTTTAGTTTCAGGACCAAGTGGGTTCCAAACTTCAGTTTGCAGAGAGTATTGACTTGAGCTTGAAGGTTTTAGCCACAAAAGTTGTAGCAGATCAGGTTGGAGGGTTGGGATCAGCCCAATGGATCAGGCCACTAGTCTACAACATTTTTGAAACCTCCTGAAGGATCTGCCATCCCCAGCTAGAGCCACTGTTAGACTCCTGCATTTCACAGTATCACCAGGTGACTGATTATTTTCTCTTTGCAAATTTTTCATAATTTACATAGATGTCAATATTCAAAATCTTTTCCAAAGCAAGAATCAAAGAAAGCAACAGAGAGGCAAGGAGCAGCATTGGACCATTAGCGAAGACAAAGGCAGTAGAGAAAGTGGTTAAGGCAGAAAACAACAAGAGAAAAGTCTTGAACGAGATTGGGTCAAGTCATGCACGTGTTCAGGTTGAGTTGTGAATGCTAAAGCATGTCAAGTCGTGAATGCGGGGAAAGTATTCTACAAACAACTAAGAAATGAATGGGCACAACCAAAGAAACAAGGTCGACAGACCACAGTAAGGGAGCAGTAAGGACCGTTTGATCTAATCAATGATCAACATCGAAGATTCAATTGCAATCACAGATTGCAAGTTTTTCAAGATGGGTGCAAGGGTAAAGGTCAAAGTTAGCGACATGCGATTTGCGATGAAATGGGACCCATTCACCCGTGGGGCACAAAGAAGCCTTACCTATTGCCCGCACTTCGTAGCCCGCAGGTTTTTAACCTTACCTCTTAAGACTTATGCCATTTTTCTTTTCTGCCGATGCGATGAAGTGGGACCCGTCATACCTTACTGCATTATCGAAACTGCATGAGAAATTTGTTTCCGCCTTAAAATTTACCTTTCTCCTCCTTTCTACTTTATCTTTATACTTTTATTTTTCATCGCTATATCATTTTTTTACCTTTGCTTTCCCCCCATTCCTCGATTGTGACTAAAGTGGGGCCATTATCCCTGACATGTCACCCTTCCCCCACCATCCATCACAAGATCAAAACTTTACCTGTTCAACGACCATTTCACATCGAAAATACTATAAATTACCATTTGAAGCCCCCACAATGTATTTTGTTTAACTTGCAATGCGGTTGTAGAAATTTTAATACATTTATGTATTTCCAGATTCTCATGATCTAACAATTATATGCCACTATTAAATACATAATCCTTCTACTTAAATCTTTGTGGAAATTTAATCGCCAATTGCAAACACATGAAGAAAGATCAATCACACATAACACAGATGTTTTTACCGGGAAAGCATAAATCTAAAAACCCCACTATCATATATTATGTATATATCATGGATCATGAAACAATCTCATACAAAACTCTAACCCAAGAGCTCTTAGTACAATATACAATCGTCTCACACTGTCATACATAAATTGGCATAAACATGTGCCAATTTACTGCCTCCTGATAGCCTGCCTCCACTGCGCAATCCCTGCTGATCACAATCCCTGAATAAATTCGATATTGCCTTGCCTTGACTGCGGAATCCTCATTAGCATCTCCAATGTGTGTTTGGTCGCACTTGTGCACCCACTATAGTCACAACTGATAGTCAAACTGTCCCTTTCACCTATCTCTCAACTGGGTCTCCACTGGATCTAAAATGCATGTAGTTAACAGTAGTAAATCTTTAGTTGCATGTGATATCAATCCATGTGAATTAATTTAATGTTTAATTCACTGATCTCTCACTAGCGTATCTTTAGTTACAACTAGTTACAACTAGCACAAATGAGTTTAACTCACTTAACTGAGTTAAACTACTTTACAACTCATATAACTACACATCCAACTCTGTTACAACTTTGTATCACTCAGTTACAATGAAGTCTACTAGCATGTCCCACCAACCAACCTTTGAACTTGAAATTCCTTTAGTTAATTGGTTTGCCACATCAATTAACTGAAATCAAGTGCTTCAAGAAAAAATATTATTATTTATTATCTAATTATTGTTAAGGGCTAACAATAATCGACATGCATTCCATGAAACAAATTCGCACATGAATTCCAAATATAGACGCCCATCCATCCATATAATTTTCTCAACCATCTATAAATAGACTTCTGCTAAAAATAGAATTTGATCCAAATTCTAAAAATAGACATATCACCTAAAAATAGCCAGCGGGCCCCACCTAGTGTAGGTGCTTGGTTTTCACTAGGATCATCATCTTGTTGAATCTCAACACTCCCTCTCAAAAATAAAGGGATTATCCTTCACCCCGATCCTGTCTCTATGGTATTCAAATTTTCTCTTGGTGAGCACCTTCATTAGAATATCTGCATCCTGATCTTCCATAGGAATGTACTGAAGCAACATGATCTTCTGTTGCACACAATCTATGATATGGTGATGCCAGATATCTATATGCTTAGATCTATCATGAAACACAATATTAATCGAGATTTTAATGCAACTTTGATTATCACAATGAATCACTGTAGGATATAAATGAGAACCAAACAAACTAAATAGGATCTTCCTCATCTAGATAGCCTCACATGCAGATTGAATTGCTGCCATGTATTCCGATTTTGCTGAAATGAGTGCCATGGATCTCTGTTTCTTGTTGTACCAAGAAACTACTGTAGATATGATACTAAAGACCCCTCCTAATGTGCTCTTTCTGTCCATTGGGCTGCCTGCCCAATCTACATATGTGAAGCCATGCAACTTCACCTCATCCGTCTATCTATACCATAAGCCATACTCAGATGTTCCCCTGAGATATCTTAGGACATGCTTACCCGCCTTCCAAAAGATCTTGGTAGGCTTAAAACCATCGCTTGACTAAGCTAATTCACCGCATAGCATATGTTTGGTCTTGTATTAACTAAATACATGAGCGAACCCACCAACTGTTGATAAATACTAGCATCCACTACCTCTCCAGATGTAGCATCCTCTTTCCTCTAGTTTCCTGGAAGAGGAGTATCCATGGGTTTGCATCCCTCCATGTGAAACTTATCGAGTATCTCCCTTGCATACTTACCTTGAGACACAAACAATTCACCTTCTCGCTGTCATATTTTCAATCCAAGGAAATAATGAAGGAGGCCCATATCCTTCATCTTAAATAACTTTGCAAGGTCCTCCTTGCAGGATTGTATCAACTGCTCATCACGAGTCAATATTAAATCATCAACATAAAGAAAAATGATTAAAATATTACCCTCCACCACAATCTGGTATAGGTTTGTATTTGCCTCACTCTTGGTGAATCCAAGTCCAGTGAAATAGCTGTCCATCCGAGTGTACCAAGCATGGGGTGCTTGCTTCAACCCATACAACGCTATTTTGAGTATGCACACATGCGACTCACTACTGAAGATCTCAAATCCTTCAGGATGCTCAATGTACACTTCTTCCTCAATGAACCCATTAAGGAACACAATATTCACATCCATCTGATGAATGTGCCAACCCATCTGCACTAAGAGAGAAAGGATGGTCCTTATATAAGAATACCATGCTACAGGTGCAAAGGTTTCTTCGTAATCAATCCCCTCGATCTATGAGAAGCCTCGGGCCGCAAATCTTGCCTTATAATTCTCAACACTCCCATCAATGGCTTGCTTTACCTTGTAGATCCATCTTGAACCTACCACTGATTTATCAATCGGCCTTGGAACAATTTCCCAAGAACTGTTTCTGACAATGGAGTCATACTCCTCCACCATTGAATCTACCCATATGGGATCCTGCACTATTTCCTGAAAGGAAGATGGCTCAATCACAATACATTTGCTCATGAGAGTCATGTATCCAGTGAATCTGTCAGGAGACTGTCTTTGTTTGCGCTATGAAGTAGGGACTCCTACATTCTGTGCCGCATCAACCTTCAGCCTCTCAGCTTCTATGGTATGCCTTCTGCAGTTATGATTTTTGGCTCTACGTGAGTGGACTTCTCCACTCCATGAGCCTCCTCCTGTGGCTGATCCACATCTAGAGACTCATCTTTGGGAACCAAAAGTTCCTCCTCTGCATGTAAGTCTAGCTCCCTCTCAAGCGACAACTTCATGGCTTTCTCCTCATAAAATTTTATATCCCATCGCACCACATTCATTCGATTGTTTGGAAAATACACACGATAGTTATGGGGTTTTTTGTGTACCCCAAAAATATCCCAACTTCAACAATCAGCTCCAACTTATTCCTGGCTTTCTTGGTCACATGCACATAAACACATGAGACAAAAATCTTTAAATGAGAAACATCTTGCTTCTTACTAGTAAAAGCTTCTTCAGGTGTACTCATGCCAAGTACCCTATGAGGACAACTATTTTTCACATAAACCGTGGTGTTGCATGCTTCCACCCACAAATGCATTGGTAGGCCCTGATCATAGCATAGCTCGTGCAACACCCACGATTATTCTATTCTTCCTCTCCGCGACCCCATTTTCCTGTGGGTTATGAGGCGCTATGAGTTCTCTTTGAATTCCTTCTTTTCTACAGAAGTCTTTGAATTTTTTTGAGATATATTCACCACCATTATCACTCCGTAGAGCCTTCACTTGCTTCCCTGACTCTTTCTCCACCAATGCTTTAAAATCATAGAACTTTGAGAATGTTTGATCCTTTTTCTGCATGAAGAATATCCAACATCGACGAGAAAATTCATCAACAAAAATAACATAATACATGTGTTTTTCTATTGAAGCAACCAAGAATGGTCCACACACGTCTGTGTGAAGTCTCTCTAGAATCACCAAAGCTCGGTTCTCCTTTTCATGAAATCTAGTCTTCACAAACTTACCCATAGTACATCCCTTGCACTGATCTAACTGCGCAAGTGCACCCTTGGGAAGTCCAGTAGAAATCTGCTGCAAAATTTTCAGGGCGCCATGGTGAAGATGGCCCAATCACCTATGCCATAATTTTCCCTCATCCCGGCTCACCACTTCTTCTGCTTTTCCCACCATTGCAGTGCAACCATCTACCTCTAGCTTGTAGATATTATTAACTCGAATCCCTATCCTCTTGGTTTGACCCATTGTTTTATGTCACAGGAAAGCTTTTCCATCGATGAAAACAACGTCATAACCTCTGTCCTCCAACATCGCGACTGAGACCAAGTTTTTCTTCAGACCTGGAACATGCATGAAATCTTTCAACAGAAATGGTTTACCTGACTCCCTCTCAAAGGTAATGGTACCGATGCCTGTCGCATTGTATCGCCCATCGTCGCCCATCTCTATATGCATTTGGAAATATTTCTCCTCCAAGTCACTGAAAAGCTCCTTATCTTATGTCATGTGGAAGGAAGCACCATTATCAAGATACCACACCAATCCCATTGCACTTGAAACCAAGCCTGTGATAAAAAAGAAATCAAGTTCAAATTGTGAGGCAAGGGCCTCACCAGCTGCAGCTCCAACAACCTTCTTGTTCTTCTTTTTCTATGGGTAGTTAGTGGCGAGATGCACATGTTCGTGACAGTGAAAATACTTCACCTTGGAAAAATCCAGCTTCTTGCCTTTAGCCTTAGATTTTGAATGGAATTTCTTCCCCTTCCCTTTCCTTTCCTTTGCATCCAAAGAACAACCCTCTTCATCATCATGCTTTGATGAAGAGCCATCTCTGGTGTTTCGCTTGAACTCCTCCTGCACTAGATCCGACCACAGTCATTCTCAATCCGATAGTTTTTCCGTCCATTGACAGAGTCTTGATAACTGTGCCAACTCTTAGGAAGTCCAAAGAGAGCCAAGCTCATCAAATCATCATCAACAACCATGATTCCCACACTCCCTAGCTCATCCAAACATTGGACAAACTTTGTGAGATACTTCGGAATAGTGTCACCCTTCTCCATCTTGATCTTTCTGAGTTTATCCTTCAGCACCAATTTCCTATGGTCGTTGTTGCTCTGGAAAAGATCCGTCAAAGCCTTCCGCATGGAAAATGGAGTGGCTTTCCCATGAAGGCTTGAGACAATATCTTCTCTCACACCTTCCAACAGAATCCTTCTCATCTTCGCTACTGTCTTTTGCCAGGTGTCAAGTAATGCAACATCCGTCGAAGTGGGCTTAGGAACATCACTGTAGATGAATTCCTTCAAGCCATTATCTTCAAGCACCGCCTCCATCCTGTCCTTCTAGAATATGTAGTTCGAGCTACCCTCAAGTGCATACTCTAGCCACAAACCATTGAAAGCCATTTCGATGTTTACTCAACTGTCGCACCATAAATTCTTGCAGCAAATTTGAATTGTTTCCACCAACAAACTTAGCTACTGCTTCAATATTGCAATCTTCTTATCTCCGATACCATGTAGAAATTTTAATACAATTATGTATTTCCAAATTCTCCTGATCTAACAATTATATGCCACTGTTAAATATATAATCCTTCTACTTAAATCTTTGCGGAAATTTAATCGCCAATTGCAAACACATGAAGAAAGATCAATCACACATAACACAGATGTTTTTACCAAGAAAGCATAAAGCTAAAAACCCCACTATCATATATTATGTATATATCATGGATCATGAAACAATATCATATAAAACTCTAATCTAAGAGTTCTCAGTACAATATACAATCGTCTCACACTGTCATACATAAATTGGCATAAACATGCACCAATTTACTACCTCCTGACAGCCTGCCTCCACTGCGCAATCCCTGAATGAATTCGATATTGCCTTGACTTGACTGCAAAATCCTCATTGGCATCTCCAATGTGTGTTTGGTTGCGCTTGCGCACCCACTATAGTCACAACTGATAGTCAAACTGTCCCTTTCACCTATCTCTCAACTAGGTCTCCACTGGATCTGACATACATGTAGTTAACAATAGTAAATCTTCAGTTGCATATGAGATCACTCCATGTTAATTAATTTAATATTTAATTCACTGATCTCTCACTAGTGTATCTTTAGTTACAACTAGTTACAACTAGCACAACTGAGTTTAACTCACTTAACTGAGTTAAACTACTTTACAACTCATATAACTACACATCCAACTCTGTTACAACTTTGTATCACTCAGTTACAGTGAAGTCCATTAGCATGTCCCACCAACCAAACTTTGAACTAGAAGTTCCTTCAGTTAACTGGTTTTCCACATCAGTTAATTGAAATCAAGTGCTTCAAGAAAACATATTATTATTTATTATCTAATTATTGTTAAGGGCTAACAATAATCGACATGCATTCTATTTTTAGACATGCATTCCATGAAACAAATTCACACATGCATTCCAAAAATAGGCGCCCATACATCCATATAATTTTATCAACCATCTATAAATAAAATACTACTAAAAATAGACTTTGATCCAAATTATAAAAATAGACATATCACCTAAAAATAGCTTGCGGGCCCCACCTAGTGTAGGTGCTTAATTTTCACTAGGATCATCATCTTGTTGAATCTCAATAGCATTTGGCCCCACCACAATAGCTCTGCCCCCACTTCAAGCCATTTGAAAGACATTGATATATCATGAAACCTCGTAAACTTTGCCTTACCGTAGAAAACATTTGCCACTTTATAACTTCGCCGATGTGGTGGGCTCCATCTTGCCACATCATCCTCCAATCAGTGCACATCTCACTTCCCATCTTTTGGAGTTTACCTTTGTTGCTTAATGTTAAGACTTGCGATCTGCGGGCTGTGGTTCGGTCCCACCATTCTTCCACATCACTGCCTTCTCCCTGTGCTTCACACTTCGAATATTTTGGAGTTTACCTTTGCTGCTTAATGTTAATATTTGCGATCTGCGTGTTGTGGTCTGGTCCCAACTTACTCATCATGTCGCCTCCGTACTTTGCATCACATCACCGATTCCATTTCTTATAACTTAAATTGTAAAGCATGCGATGTGCGATTTTCTATGGATGCGATAAGGTTCATAAATAAAATCTAAACATTTTTAGGTCCGGGTAAAGGAGTTTTTACGCTGTTTTTTTTAGAAAAAGCATTAAAACATGACAAGGAAGGATTCAAGTAGAAAATAAACACCACAGGTCGAGTAGGGCAGAAAAGATCATTCATGTATAATTGTTATGTTATAACAACAAAAATGGAAAAGGCAGCAAAACACATCAGCACAATCACTAATTGATGAAAAATGGCTAGCCCTGCACCAGAATTAATTAACCAATGCCGATATTTTGAAAAGTAGGGACAAATGTTAGAGCCATCATTCGTTGCCTCTTTGGGATCATCATATGCCACCTTCAAGGCTACTTTTGATTTATGAAGAGTCGCCTGAGTTTTGCATTCTTGAAGAGTTAACAAAAATTAATTCCACAGGCGGTGTTTTGTCAGAGATTTTCTTTGTTCGGGCCTTGCATGGCCATATTTGTTTAATTTTTAGTTTTTTGTAATAAGTGAAGTTTTCCAAAGTAGATTAGGGAAATTGACTCAATTTGTAGTTAAATACCACTTGAATTTTCATAATCAAGGGTTGGATAGTGTTAGCCTCTGCATTGTAAGAACTATATTGGAGCACTGTAATTTTGGAGCTGGACATCAATAATCAAAGAAAGTTTACAGGATTCTTGAGCTGTGTCAAAATGGTGATGAGCTACTTCTATGTTTAAATGTTTTCGTTGTTTTCTCTGCTGTGCATCTATTCATATAATTAAAAATCAGAAATTTTAGATTAATATTTGCTGTTGGAGCACCTTAATTCTGTCTGCATTTACAATTTGAATGTTTTCTGCTGAAGTTTGATTAAAGAATTATTAATTGCTATTTAGTCACTACTGAACCTTACTATTTTTGTCACCTCATAATTCATACAAATCTAAAGATCCATTTAGCACAGTTAGCTTTCCCTGTGATGCTCTTGATGTTGATGTGCCATTCTAGCCTTTTGACTCCATAGCCCAATTTATTAGTCCCTGCAGCCCTATCTGTCCAACCACACAATCAATTCAACAAAAAACCCTCACAATTTATATAGCTAGCCTAATATCAATAGCTAGAATTATCAAGCTAAATCAGAAAAATAGAGAGATCCCTCTCTGAGTCTAGGAAGGTTAGGTCCTGGACTCCAAAGTGGTTAGATGCTACCCTCTGTCATTTTTTATTGTGAATATTACAAATTACGGAGTGATAACAAGAAGTACAGGGAATTCCATGACTTATGCTTGGTACAACTAACTATGGATGAGTTTATTTCCAAGTTCACTTCTTTATTAAGATATGTACCCTATTTACATGAGGAAAGAGCTTAGGTGCCAAGATTTTTGAGTAGTATACCTACCTTTACGAAAGAAATAATCGAGTTTTATATCCCTAAAGTGATGGTTGAGGCCATCAAGAAGGCATGAATGTGCTACCAGTAAACCAAGCAGATAGACTATGGCAAAAGCTGGAACCAGAAGAAAGCACCAAGAAGCTCCCAAAATTTTAGGAATTTAAAAACAACTCCTAAAAATGCATAGAGAGGTTCAGTAAACCAAGGGTTAGATAAATCACAACCAAAGGAAAAGTGGTAGAGAGGGGTTAGAACTGTGAAAGAAACCAAAAAAATAGAACCTGGGCAGCTACCCAAACCTCCCCTTCAGTGCTGGGGTTTTTGTGAAGCCCATTATTACCAGAACTGCCCACATAAAGAAATAATTGATCAGGAAACCAATGTACAAGAAGCCTCGAACGTAGGAGATATAGCAAGAAGTATACCTCGAATTAACACAACATTATAGGATCGTCAAGCAGAGTGTCAACCTTCAATGATAGAATGTGAAGGAAAGATTACTAACCAACCTATCTCTATTTTAATTGATCCAAGTGCTATCTTAGACTACATCAGCCCAAAATTTGTAGAAATATGCCTGTTACCCAGCCTTAAATTTCAAAAAAATTGGCTGGTGCAATTAGCCACTGGTGCCAAGAGGTAGGTAACTATAGAAACAAAAAACTGTTTTATTGAAGTATTAAGACAAAAAATTCATATGAATCTGAACATGCTTCCCTTGGGTTCATACGATGTATTGATTGGTATGGGTTGGCTAGAAAGCCATTGGTTTATATTGGACTGCAAGGAAAAGAGTGTCAGTTTCCTCACTGAGGAAGGAGTAAGGCAGCAGTTGCAGGGTATCAAGCAAGAAATTAAATTGCGACCTATCACAACTAACCAATTAGGAAAGTGCATCTGAAAGGGTTTCCAAATCTATGTTGTGCAGGTCAGATATAACAATTCGAAGGACAAGATAGCTGCACTTGAAAGTTTTCCAATTATTCAATACCTTGCTGATGTATTTCCAGAATCAATTCCGGGACTGCCACCCAAATGGGATATTTACCTTACGATAGAATAAATACCATGAGCAGCTTCTGTATCAAGGACTCCTTACTGTATGAGTGTGCCCAAATTAACTAAGCTTAAGATGAAGCTACATGAGATGCTTGATAAAGGATACATCCGCCCTAGTATGTCCCCTTGGGGGGGCCCAATACTATTTTTACGAAAGAAGGATGGAACCATGAGGTTATTCATCGACTATCGACAACTGAATAACCTAATGGTCAAGAGCAAATACCCACTGCCATGAATTGACGATATGTTTGATCAAGTCCGTGGAGCGAGTGTATTCTATAAAATTGATCTCTGGCCTGGTTATCATCAAATATGGATCAAGGAAGGAGATATATGTAAGACTACTTTCCGAAATCTCTATGGTCACTACGAGTTCATAGTATTTCCATTTGGCCTTACTAACGCTCCTGTCACATTTATGAGTCTAATGCATGGCATCTTCGAGCCTTATTTAGATAAATTTGTGCTCATTTTCATTGATGACGTTTTGATTTACTCCAAAAACCAGGAGGAGCATGAAAAATACCTCAAGATAATGTTACAAATGTTAAGGGAGAATCAGATGTATGCCAAATAAACAAATGTGATTTCTTCAAGGACTGAATTCAATATTTGGGGCATATAATATCAGTGGAAGGGATAGCTGTAGACCCTGAAAATATCTGTACAATCATGGAATAGACTGTTCCAAAAAAAGTTGCTGACATAAGCTATTTCATGGGTTTGGTGGGTTACTACCGCTGTTTTATCAAAAAATTATCTAAAATCGCATATCCTATAAATTCCCTACAGAGAAAAGGGAGAGCATTTCAATGGACAACAAAGTGTCAACAAAGATTCGAACAACTAAAACAACTGTTAACCTCAGGCCCAATTCCGAAGGCGGCAGATCCAGAAAAAGAGTTCTTGGTAGTGGCATATGAATCTCTCAAACTAAAGGAGCAGGAACAAAAGTACTCAGCTTATGACCTGGAACTCATAATCGTAATTCATGCATTAAAAATGTGGCGCCATTATTTGTTGGGCAAGAAGTATTTACTACTAACAGATCACAATAGTATGACCAATTTATTTATTTAGCCAACTCTAAACACTACACAAGACATATGGACCACCTTTTTAATCGAATTCGATTTCGATATAAGGCACTTAAAGGGAAAAGAAAACCATGTAGTGGATGCCTTAAGTAGGAAGGTACAATGTGTGTACGAGATCCAATTCCACCACATTGAATTTGACATATCGGGACCACTTGCTGAGGCCACTCTTGAAGACCCAAAATACAAGCACCTTTGATAGCACATCCAAGAGTTATAGAATATGGGAAAAACTGATGAATATGGAATTAATGGCAAATTCCAATTGACCTTCCATGGAAGGATCTATGTTCCTAATCAAGCATCCATTAAACAATTACTACTGGATGAGCATCATCTTAGTCCTTACGCAGCTCATCTATGATATTTGATTTTTTTTTCCTCATTGAAAAAGAATAACTCCTGGCGAGGGATGCATAAAGATATCACATAATATGTATTGAAATGTCTGGAGTGCGAGCATGTAAAATCTGAGCACTAACATCCTATAGGTTTGTTAAATCCCATCCCCATTCCAAAATGGAAATTGGAAACAGTTACGCTCGATTTTATAATTAGGCTGCATAAGACCAAGAAGCAACACGACTCCATTATGGTGGTGGTGGACAAGCTAAGAAAGACTACTCACTTTATTCCAGTAAAGTCAACCTACAAAGTGGTGGATGTGGCATACATTTTTATGAGAGAAATATTTCGAATGCATGAAATACCCAAAGTATTTATTTCTGACAGAGATGTGAAATTTACCTCTGCCTTTTGGAAAGCTCTCTTTGTTGGATTAGGCACTCAAACACACTTTAGCACTGCTTATCACCCACAAAAATATGACCAAATAGAATGGGTGAATCAAGTACTAGAGGATATGTTGCACATGTATGTAATGAATCAATCTACCAAGTGGGAAGAGTACCTACACATGGTGAAGTTCGCATACAACAATAACTACCATGAGTATCTTAAAATGAGTCCCTACGAAGTATTGTATGGTAGGAAGTGTAGAACAACCATAAATTGGAGTAGTCCAGAGGACAAGATGATTTTGAGCCCATATATGCTTAGAGAGATGGAGCATGAAGTTAAAAAGATTCAGCAGAATCTGCTAGTTGCCCAGAACTGACAGAATATTTATGCAGACAAGAAAAGAAATGATAAAGAGTTCCAAGTGGGGGATCACATTTACTTAAGGATCAAACCCAGGAAAATCACCTTGCAGTGGAATGGTTGTGCTAAATTAGTACCTCGCTACTTCAGACCCTTCCAAGTTTTGGAGAGGATATGTCTGGTAGCTTACCGGTTGGGCCTTCCTAGCTATAGAAGGGTCCAAAATGTGTTTCACATTTCTCTATTAAAGAAATACGTATATGGCCCCTGATATATAATTAAGTGACAAGATGTACAGTTAGGTGTACCAAGTAATTGATAAAATATAGATGTGACCAATTAAAATAACATGTAATGATAATCACTGTATTGATTGGCAGGTGAAATCAGACATATAATTCAGGGTAGAACCGTTATGTATTTTAGACAGGAGAGAAGCCACACCGAGGAGGCCAGTGGTCACCCAGGTTAAAGTGCAGTGGGTGAAATTTAGCCCAGAAGAGGCCACATGGGAAGACAAAGAGCTTGTGAAACAAGCTTACCCCAATCTGTTCCATAGTATGGAATGGAAACCAAGGATGATGTTATGCTGAGGGGGGACTATGTAACCCCCCTATTTTTATCAAACTACTGGTTACTGAGATTTACTATGGAAACCATTTTATTTTTAATCTATTTTTTTAAAATTCAATATAAAGATTATGTTTGCGTTATTTCAAATAAAATAAAGAGTTGGCTAGTAATTAAGTTAAGCCTTAAGTAGTTGAGACAGTTACACAATTATAACCACCTCTTTTCATATTTATTGGAAATTTGGAGAGGGAAAAGGGTTGGTTTTTCCTCCTCAATTCTCAAGAGAGAAAGAGGGTATGATAATATAGAAAAGACAATAGTCAATTGAAGGTAGGACATTGCCTGAGAGAAATCTTGAGTTGTACAGGGAGAGGTAGTGGTGTAATCTCTATCTAAAACCAGAGGTTGGACTTGAGTCTTGTTTCCGGGGTGGAACTATGCAGAAAACTGTGTGAACTACTCAGGAGACGGAGCTCGGTGGGGAGAAGTGGACGAGTTCATCCTTCTCATGGTTGGGAGGTTTGGACAAACTCGGTAAGGTCGATAATATTTTAAATAAAGAAAAAAAGCATATAAGTATAAATGTGTAATATGTTGCATATTTATATTAAATCTTGTACAGTAGAAAGGAAACAAGGTATGTAATTTCTACTATTCTAATTACACTGTTAATAGCATGATTCGAGGAAATTCCTCTTAATAGAATGAGTATAGAATTATTTAGTTAGGGATAATGCATAACTACTATTTCTGTATTAACTGTTAGAAACTAGCTTGGAAAAACCATGCCTGAGGAGAACACATATAAATAGCAGTAAACCCAAAACCTTCTTTGTATTGTAAGGTATTTCATAACCATCGAGGGTTTTGACTAGACAAGCAGTGGCTTAGTCGGTCAGTCCCTTCGGGGTTCTGAGCAATATAATAAACCATCAGGTATTACAAACACTAGCATAGTCAACCAATGCGTAATCTTGTACTATGTCATGACTTATGAAACTGAGAATATTAGAACTTCAAATAACAAACTGTCGCTTGTAGCAAACACCATAATAGTATTAAAGCTATCATAAACAAATAAGCTATCCATATTCCTAATGATTATATGGATAATGGAATAGGACAATTATGTAGCAAACCAAGAATGAGGGCATAGCACTCATGGGTTCGTAACCCTTATGTATAAATTAGAGAGAGTAATGTATACATGCCAAATACTAAGAAAAATCAAGATATAAATACATACCGAGTGGACAAAGGTCCTCGGCACAATGTCATTTATTTCTTAACACAAATGCTGAACAAGAGGACAAGAACCTTAATCACAAACAAAGATAGATGATACTTGCATTCACATTTATGAAAATGAACAAACATGCACCATAAATCACCACTTTATAGTGTATCCATTGGTGAAACCCTTTACTGGGGAAAATCAAACAAAATTCAAGAATAGATTGTTCCTTTGTAACTCTCCATGATAGGGAATCAGAGAATCATCTAAAATAAGCTTAAATAAATTACACTGTTCAGTGTGAAACAACTGCCAAGCATATCAACTCCTACAACAATTCATAGATGGCTCACAGGCCATTAGAAAATTTAAACAAAAAATATTAAAGAATAAATTGTCTTGATGGAACAGAGATGAACGTCTCTGTCCCAAAGCACCAAACCGACACCATGTATGCCAAGCAATCAAACTGTGCTGAAAAATTACAAGAAAACCCAAGCACCACTTGGTATGCAGAGGCTAGGAAAATTGAAATTAGAATAAGAGAATTCAGAGAGGTATTTGGCCTTACCTATAATGTGGCCGACAAAAAATCCATTAAATGAAGATGGGTAACCTACGAAAAACCTTGGGAGAGACCTGCACATGAATAGACCGATGGTATCAGTGGGAAAGCACACCAGAACAAGCAAAGAATAAATTTCTAACAAATGACAAACTGGTAGGATGAATGTTGAACAAAGTTACCTACTTGAATTTGCAAAACAACTAGACCAATAGAGATGTAACCATTCCCGTGTCTGAGTTGTTGGTCTCTGGATGCGAGAATGGTATGAAACCTAAGTTAAACCCTCTCTCTCATGCCATAACTAGAGATGAGAACCAGAAACAAAACCATGGACTTGTAGAGTGGTGGATAACAATGAACAAATGACGGAGGGTTTCCAAACCTTGGAAGTGGTTAGGGTATGAATCGAGAAGATTAACATCCATCGTCTGATGAGATCGATGGTCAAGATAGCTCATAGGGAGTAATAGGGATGAAAAGCGAGAAAATCGAGACCAATCTTCCACCGTTGGATCGAGTTTGTGGAGGGTTGGGATCTCACCGGGGAAGAGTTGGAATGGGTGCCATATATTATCATTATGCCAAAGATTATGAGTACATCACGAAGTAAGGAAATAGCATCACGAATTTGTAATCAATTAATACCACGATGATTATAGGAAGTCATCATGCGCTGGATACATGAATAGAACCATACATGGCACCAAAACCATCTGACAAGCGATGCTGGTATATTTTATAAAGTTTTATACAATGTGTAATACTTACCGTTCCATAGTCTTGATTAAATTAGCACACACACACACACACACACACACACACATATACTTTTAAATACAGTGACAATGTATAGATTTGTAATTATCTTGACAATGTGCTGATAAATAATAGTATACATAATAGCCTCGTGGATGTATTTAGGGTGTTTGTAATAGTCGTACGTGTGTATACAATTTTTTTTTGGTAAATAATGTAATTGTTATGTTAGTGAATGAACATGTTACAAGATTGCATATTTTTTTTATATGAAGATTGTATATTTTTGAATTGACAAATTAATTTATATGAATATTGCAGATTTTTGGATATCGTAATTGTCGTGAAATTCACTTGATTGCAGATATCTCTGTGTAAAATAATTAAACTTCACTAGATTGCAGATTTTCACTGGATAAAATAAATGAATTTCAATAGATTGCGAATACCTCTGTATAGAATAATTGAACTTCACTAGATTGCAGATATATCTACTGTATAGAATAAATAAAATTCACTAGATTGCAAAATCAATGAACTTCACTACATCGTACATTGGATTGCAGATATCTCTCTATCACTAGATTTCATATTTTTGGAATTGCAATTATATATGTATGGAATAACTGAATTTTACTAGATTTCATATTTTAGGAAACTAAATTGAATTTCACTAGATTGCGGTGAACAAAGATTTTCACTTTTCCTTACTAATATGCAATAAATTAATATTTCGTCTTTCCTTACTAATATGTAATAAATTCATATTTCGTCTTTCCTTCCTAATATGCAATAAATTAATACTGTAGTAGACATACTAGAGGTTTATGTTAAAAAACATGAGACGAGAAATTTTTCCTCTTCAACACACAGAGTTGCGAAAATGCCTTAAACAAGACAAGAAATTAAATCACTTGAGTATCCCTTTTAATACAGAGTGGCAGAGATTAAAACATGTTGACTTGTGCAACTATAATGGAGAAAACAATTTCAATACAAATGGAGCAAACGATTTCAATGCAAATTTACTCACGGTGAAATTTTCATAACCAAATCGCAACACATAAAACTTTATATCATGATTCCAAACACACAAGAAGTAATAGTAAAACCTATAACAAAATGTTTTCAGGCACCCACCAAAATTTGCTCCATGATTTTCTCCCCTTGTATTTCAATACTTAGATCCTCCACTCTACATAATACTTCTACATGCATATTAATTCAAAACATACATTTCTAATACATTAATACATGACAAGACTAACATTTTAAGAAAAGGATGGGTGACTTTGATTTTTCTAAACTTGCAGAGGTTGTGTGCGTGAAGTAAATAACATTGCAAAATAAATGTTTAACCATAAATTTCTTCCAATGCTTCATTAAATTCACGTTTGAATTTAATAGTTTAATCTGTTGCGGAATGGGTAATTGTCCTCATGTTCAAAACTTCATTTACTCGATGTCCTTCCCTGCAAACTAAATCCATAACTTTCAAAACATTTACTTGAGGTATGGTTGTTGTTAGAAAATTTAATGCGGTGGTCGAAATTGATTTTCCAACACTCCCCCTTGATTGAAACTGCCACCATTGACCATTCCCAAACAATCTTTGAGATAAAAGAAAATTCCACGTGCCAATGGATTTGTGAAAGTGTCTACAAATTGTTCTTCTGACCTACAGTGCTGTAACAAAATCTCACCACTGTTAACTAATTCTCTTATATGATATTTTGTGCCAATGTGTTTTGTCCTCTTGTGAAAAACATATTTCTTTGATAGTGCAATTGGTGAATTGTTGTCACAGAAAGTAGTGGTTGTTCCTTCTTGTTCATGTCATAAATCCCTCAACACCCTTCTCATCCAAACTGCTTGACACGTTGCTGCTATTGCGGCGACATATTCAACTTCTACTATTAACAATGACACTATCGATTGGTTCTTGGAAGCCCATGAAATGACTCCCGAACCCAAATGAAAAACATAACTTGACATGTTCTTTCTATCATCAACACTTCCTGCTCAGTCACTGTCAGTGTAACCAACTAGCCTAAAATCATCTCTTGCAGTGTACAAGATATCATACTGATTTGTCCCATTGACATCAAAATCCTTTTCACTGCTTGCCAATGTGTCTCCTTGGGTGTCTCCATGAACCTTGACACCAAACTCACTGCATACATTATATCAGGCCTAGTTGCGGTCAAATACATTAAGTTGCCCACCATACTTTTGTATAATGTCGAATTGACATTGTTGATGCAATCTTATTTTCTCAAGTTCAACCCCATGAAAGTTGGAGTTGGTGCAGGTTTGTTGTTCTGCATATTAAACCTCTCTAGAATTTCTACAACATACTTTTATTGAGAGATAAAAATACCATTTTTTGTTTGCTTCACTTCTATGCCAAAAAATATCTTAACAACCCAAAGCCAGTCATTTCAAACTCACTTTTCATGACTTCTTTGAAATCAGCGATGATGAAATCATCACTCCCTGTAAAAATAAAATCATCTACATACCAAACAACAATAGCAAGCTTACCATCACATTATCACAATTTAACAATCTTATTGACCTACTTTTGCACCTTTTGTGGCAGTTTCTAGTTTTACCTTTTTGCTTCAAATCTGATTGAGTTTTACTTTCTCACCAAATCAAAGTTGTTCCCCCCATTCTAAGTGTAGCTAACTAATTTTTTACAGATTCTTCAACAACATTTTGAATTCTACAATACACCTCAAGTTACTTTATCCAGTTATCTAACTTTTCAGGATTCATTTCACCACCATATATTGGAAACTCAAACATAACATCAAGCTTCAAAAAAGGAGATTTCTTTGGTTTCTTTTGTGAGTCTGAACCTGAACTTGATTCTGGCAAGACGGAGGCAAGGAAGAAGAAAGAAGAAGAAGGCGAAGATGGAGGTGAAGGAGGTTCATTCCAATCAAACTTTTCCTTATCCCTTTTCTCTTTCGTGGCTTTAGAAGATGAAACTGCATCTCTAGTATTCTTGTCTTCATAAAGTTATGCAATCATCCTTTGTATATTAAGGAACATTTACTGGAATTTCTCCTCACCAACAACCTTTGTTTCAGGAGTTTCTCCTTCATTTGACTCTCCCATCTCCAACTTTTAGGAGACTTTGATCTTTCCAATCTCTGGAATTATCTTCTCAAGTTTCCCTTCCCTGCTTTGCAAACCGGATCTAGTCAACAGTCATATTGGCAAATATCCTACTTATACATGATCAACCTCACCCTGATACCAAAATATGATCCAAAAACAACACAATTGACTATTTTCTCAATTTATTCAAATATTAACTAAGGTTTCTTTTTAAGTGAATTAATAAGGAAAATTTATTTTTATGTGCCTTAAAGTTTAAAACTTGAAATTTCAAATCAACCATGAACAACATAAATAAAAAGCAAAAAAAAAAAATTGATGACGGTTTTCTTCCCTTTTAGACTATATCTCCGGGTCCACTTCCAATGGGTGTCCGATGTATTGAAAATTATCATAAAGTCTCTTTACATCAAAATTCACCATTCTAGAATATGCACACAGGCATCAATGGTACTATCAATTGATAGGCATCGGCCTCAAATTTCCAATGCATCTCTCAGATTACAAAAAAGGCCCAACATTGGACAAGTTATGCCTCAAAAGGCATCTACAGGCACTATCAAAACAATTACAAGATCATACTCTTAAAAATCCCTTGGCTTTGGCGCATTGGTAAACCCTTCTATAGAACCCACAAGAGGTTCTGATGTCAAACCCGTGGGCAACTACATAACATCTATTGTGTGGAAACTATATCATATAGTTTTTATAATAATAGTCCAATGGATATGTGAATCTGCAAGCACCATAATTAATATATGGTTGTAACCATAGTTCGTCAAAATACCGACTATGATACATAACTCGACCCATGTGGCATTTGGTTGCAACAAAGGTTAACATTAGTTTGGGTGGTTATATGTGATAACTCCATGCGCCATATATACATATGGTTAATAACAATAGTATAAAAATAGAATTTTAATAATATTAACCTCCTGCGCCTTCCATGCTGTTTGGTTAATGGTTTAATTTTGGCACACAGTTGCTGTATTATGGTTTGAATGTCGATTGACATGCTGTGTTGGTAGACCGTGTTTTGCATATGTTAAACAGTCTGAGGGTTTGGTGAGCCGAACGATATGGCCCACCAAACATAAACAAACACCATAACATAAACAAAACTTAAATATACATTTGCACTTATCAAACTCGTGGTCTATTGGTAAAATTGTGTTTTGTTGGCCTGGTGGTCACGGGTTCGACCCACAACTCCTCCACTTGGTTTAACTTAACTCCTTCCACGTCCCTTGATATGAGATTTCCATGTGCCCTGTTCTGAGATTGCCACATGCCCTATTCAAACATTAGAACACGCTTTCTCCTTCATATGAAAGTAATTTTGAAAACCGAATATACCACCAGAATCAACATGACAAAGTCTTTGAATTGATACTAGTGATACTGGTTCCATGAGCATATGCGATTGATAAATTTTGAGCATTTTGAGGATCCTCCTAGATCATTCATCCATCTCATTTCATCCATCTAGAGATATATATATGTATAGTATTTATGAATATTAATTATACACTATAGGAGATGGTCCATTTTGGAACATTCCATCCCATTTCATCCATCTGCATATATATATATATATATATATAATTTATTCTTATTCATATATTAATTATATAATATAGGAAATGATCCATTTTGGAATATTTCAAAAATGTGATGAATATCACTTCTGTAGTGTCTATTAGCTATACATATACTTAATAATCCATCTATAATATTTATTAGTAATATATGTATAGTATTTATTAATAATAATTATATAATATTGGAGATGGTCCATTTTGAAACATTTCAGAATATTTTAAAAATGTGATGAATATCACTTTAGTAGTGCTTAGATTTTCAAAATTTGCAATCCAGTTAGATATAGGAGATAGGGTCTAGGTCCAACCTTGATTCAATCCTCAATCAACCATTCTCATATTTTATATCGAGTTACAAAAATCATTGTATATTTGATCCCCACTTACAAGAACGAGGCAGGTATGTATTTGGGAATTGGTTTCATTCCTCAATCAACCATTCTCATCTTTTATCCCTTCTTACAAAAATCATTGTGCCTTTGATTCCCATTTACACGAAAGAGCTAGGTATGAGAATCAAAGATCCCCACTTACATAAATGAGGCAGGAGGCAGGTATTTGAGATTTGACTTCATTTTTGTTCATCAAATTCCAAAGTATTTCCCAAAAATACAATTGCAATAATAACTTTTCTATCTTATCAGCCAGGTTTCACAATTCAAGCTCTTTTCATAGTTAGGTCCTTGTAGGGATTTGTATATACATAGTTGAGATTAAAATATTTTACATAACATGTTCATAAAAAACTTTTATGAGCACATTAAAATGGCTTAAAAGTCTTATTCACACATTTTTCTTACTTTTTACTTTACATGATACTATATTAGGTCATATGAACAACTAACAAAACAAGCATAGAATATTCATTTTTTTATTTTATTATAGCATATATTTCTTTTCTATTTAGAGAATATTTTATTTTCATTTTAAGAGGAACATGTGTCAATTCCATGTCAAGCACATATGGAATTACACATCATACTCATATTGGGTGGCAAAATGAGTCACTTGATTCAATAATAACACAAAGATTTGCAATTCTTTAATCGTTATCTATGATTTTTATCAAGTATATATATATATATATATATATATATATATATATATATATATATATATATATATATATATATATAACAAAACAATAAAGAAAAAAAAATTAAAGATTTAAAATTAAAAGGAATAAAACGAAGATTTAAAATTAAAAAAATAAAATAAAATAGAATATAAAATAAAAAAAATCTCAAATAAAAAAAAAATTAAATAATGAAATCATTGATATATTTATGATAAAAAAAAATGTTATAATATTACTTTTTTTTTTTTTTTTTTGTGCATGGTCGTTTTATGGATTTTTCTGTCTAAATGAACCTATAAGTCTTAAAAAAGAAAAAAAATCTAAATTTTTGTTCTTAAAACCCTAAAAAATTTAGTTTTTTTGCATTTTCTTCACTAAAAAAATATAAAAAAATTAAGGTTTTTGAACCTAAAAACCTTAAAAAAGTAGTTTTTGGACACAAAAAAACTATAGAAAAATAGATTTTCCCCAAAATCGTCTTTAAATTGACAGAATAGAAGGAAAACTAACCTTTGAAATGCAAAAAGCTACTGTCACCAATGCCAACACAACGCCTCCACAAAATTACGAATAGCAACACAATGCCTCCAATGCCAATGCAATGCCTTCACGAAGTTACCAATGCCAATGCAACACCTTCACAAAATTACCAATAGTGACACAACGCTTCCAATGCCAATGCAATGAACGCAACACCTCCAGAAATTTGCTCTAACAAATACCAGAAAACTTGATGTGATGTGATGAATAGAAACAATCATTCCTTTTAAATAGCGTATATTGTCTGATTGGTTTACTGTTTAACGAATGTGAGATTAAAATTTCAAATTTAAAATATTTACATTTAGTTTATTATAGTTCATACTATAGTTAAAATACTTATTATTTTCATGTAGTTATCATAATTAATATTTTATTTAATATTTACATGTACCGAATGTTGAATAATTCAAATATAATCTCAGATTAAAAATTAAAATATGAAATACTTACATGTAGTTAATTATATTTAATATTATAGATAAAATAGTTAATATTTGCATTTAGTTATCATAGTTAATATTTACATGTAATCAATGTTTAAAATTATGGGATTAAATTTTAAAATCTAAAATATGTACATGTAGTTAATTATAGTTTAAATAGTTAATATTTACATGTTGTTATTTTTGTAAATATTTACATGTAGTCATTCTTAAACCATTCAAATAAGAAAATTATTTTAGTTTCGAAGACATGCATGAAAGGAATATTTTGTGGATATTTTGAATAGAAAGTATGGTGAAATATTTGAAGACCAACAATTTATTAATAAATTTTGAAATATATTTTAGATGAATATAACGTAAGTTTAAAATTTAAAATTTTTACATGTAGTCATTATAGTTAAAATAATTAATATTTTCATGTAGGTATTATAGTAATATTATAGTTAATACTTACATCTAGTCAATGTTAAATCATTCAAATAAAAACATTATTTTAGTTTGGAAGGCATCCATGATAGAAATATTTTGTGGATATTTTGAATACAAATATCGGTAAAATATCTCAACATAAACAGTTTATTAAAAAAAATGTTAAATACATTTTTTGATTAATATTTGTTCCAAATATATGAAATGAAAATTTTGGAGGGAAAGTTTTTCGCGAAATTTTTTGGGGGGGAATTTTGGAGGGAAATGTTTTCGCGAATTTTTTTGGAGGGAAAATTTGGAGGGAAATTTTCAGTCTTTAAGCTATATATTGTAAGTGGGAGATGAATGTGTATCATTCAACCTATTCTTGTTGAAAGCCATGGTTTCTTCTGATAGCGAAGTTTTTCTTTCTAGAACATCAACATCTTCGTCACGCAACAACTCTATTCAGAGTGATGAATATAACGGGAGTTCGTTCACCATGAATAGAGAGTCAAAAAATCTACTTGGTCGTTATCCTAAAGATGATGAGAACAAAATTGATGAGGTGCAGCAAAATGAAATTTCTGTAAATCGAGCGCCAGTTATACCAGTTACTCTTAATCCTAAGGATTATGAAAGGAACAGTGATGAAGGGCATGATGAAGAATTTTCAGAGTCAAAAGTTTCACTTCGTCCTAATCCCAAGGATTATGAGGACACCATTGATGAAGAGGGAGATGAAGAATATCCACTTCATCTTAATCCTAAGGATTATGTGAGAACAACAAATGAAGAGGGGAATGAAGAATCTGTAGAGTCAAAATATCCACTCTGTCCTAATCCTGAGGAGTATGCCAGCACCACTGATGAAAATGGGGATGTAAAATTTCCAGAGTCAAAATATCAAATTCATCCTAATCGTAAGGATTATGCGAGCACCACTGAAGAAGAGGGGAATGATAATGTTTCAGAGTCAAAACATCCACTTCGTCCCAATCCTAAGGATTATGCCAGCACCACTGATGAAGAGGGAAATGAAAAATTTACAGCGTCAAAATTTCCACTCTGTCCTAATCCTAAGGATTATGCAAGCACCACTGATGAAGAGGGGGACGAAAAAATTCCAGAGTCAAAATTTCCACTTCGTCTTAATCGTAAGGATTATGTCAACACCACAGATGAAGAGGGGAATGAAGAATTTGCAAATTCAAAATCTGCACTTCGTCCTAATCCTAAGGATTGTGTCAGCACCACTGAGGAAGAGGGGAATGAAGAATTTGCAGTGTCAAAATATCCACTTCATCCTAATCCTAAGGATTATGCCATCACCACTGATGAAGACGGGGATGAATTTCCAAAGATAAAATTTTCACTTCATCCTAATCATAACGATTATAATTTAACCACTGATGAAGGGGGGGATGAAGAATTTCCAATAAATATAGATTCAAGGCATTCACTTATTCCCAATCCTAAGGACTATGAGAGCTTTAGTGAGGAAGGGGAGGGGTAGGATGAAGAAATTCTAGTGAATACAAATTCAAAGCTTCCACTTATGCCTAATCCCAAGGATTATGAGAGCACCACTGAGGAAGGGAAGGATGAAGAGTTTCTTGCAAATGATAATTTTAGAGGCACAGATCTAAATATTGCATTTTCTCCAAGTGACCATTTCAAAGACACTCATGGTGATGAAGAATTGAATCCTCCCAGGGAAGAATTTGAAAGCATGGGTCAAGATGGTGAAGAATTTCTTTTGAGTTAGGGTTACAAAAGTGCCAATGATTCTTGTGAAATGTTTTCTTCAACTGATGATGGTAAAGAAAAATTTCCGTGCAATGATGTTGATGAATTTATTAACTATGTTGAGGATGATGATAGTGGGGATAATATTCCTCCTAATGGTGATGAAATTACTTTTACAAAGGATAATGGAATGATGAAGCCGTTGCAAGCAAATATTGCAACTAGGAGTAGGAGTAGACCTTTTCATATCAATCCAAAGCATTCCAGTTATACAAGGGCGAGGAAAAAATATCTCATGACAAGAAGTTCTGTCGTTCATTTGATTTCAAGTGAATGTTGTCGAAGGGATTGCTTGAAAAATATGGATTTCAACTTTGCTTTGGAGAGAAGGAAAACATATATGTCAATGAATAAAATCATGCAAAATTCATATTTAGTGGGTTGCATGCAATCTACACTAGCAGGTTATGATTATCATATTGGGAATGTACTGCTTTGGAGAAAGGTGTTCAAAATGTTGTATTCAATTGGTAATTGTCGTTTGTCAAGAATCCAGGATAAATTGGAAAGGGATCCCACATATTATTCAGAAGCACGTTATAAACGGGAGGTGGGACCGTTTGCAAATACTGCTAAGACATGGATGGAAGACTTCTTTTCAAATCATGGAGAGTGTATGCCAAATAAAGACACAATACATATTCCAGATAATTTCTCAAGACGAGAAATATTCATGTTATACAAAGATTGTGCAGAAGCTGTTGAAGGAATTGGTAATTTTATTACATATTCTTATTTTACAAGGATATGAAAAAATAAATCCAACAATGTTCGTATTCCTAAGAAGACAAGGATGGGCATTTGCAGCACATGTGCTTCTCTTAAAGCAAAAAGAGATAAATGTCAAGGGGCAGAAAGAGGTATGTGTTCAAAACATTGTTTTTTAAAATTTGATACTTATCAACTATGAAAATATATTTATTCATATGTTTCTTTTATTTTATATACAGATTCCGTTGTCAAAGAACTTCAATACCATCGCAATCAACAAACAAGTGAAAGAAAAAAGTTGTATAAACATTGAAAGAAGTGTTATGATCATCCAAATAAATATCTAGGATTGATAATTGATGGTATGGACCAAAAGAAAACACTTCTTCCACATTTTTTCCGCACGCCAAAAAAATTACAGGAGGAAAATTTCATTCAGTTTCACTTGGTTGGTTGTATGGTATTTAATGAGAAGATGTTTCCAAGAGTTTTCTTCACAAATCCAAATATTCACAATGATGCAAATCTGACCATAACTATAATCCATGATGTGGTTACTCATTGGTCTGGGATTCTTCCTAAAGTTTTGTATTTACAATTAGACAACACAAGTCGTGCGAACAAAAATCAAGTTCTTTTTGGGTATCTAAACATGCTCGTTGAATTGGGGATTTTTAAAAAGATAAAGGTTGGTTTCCTTCTTGTTGGGCATACTCATGATCATATTGATCAAATGTTCAATCGTTTTTCAGTAACATTGAGGAGGAAAGGTGTTGGGAGCCTGCCATCATTAATTGAATGTATTAAGAAATCGTACATTCTAGAGCCTGTTTTTCATGTGTTGGAAGAAACTATTGACATGCGAAGGTTTATTTTTGGATCACATGGTGAGGAGAAATGAATTGAACAACTTAACGACATTAGCTTCCAGCATCAATTTCGTATCAAAAAAATTGATGGGATAGCACTTATATGGGGCAAGAAGTATTCAAATATTGAAGAATGGGGACCATCATCAAGTTTAACATTTTTGAAGTTCATTCCAGAGTGTCCAATGTTTTCATCAAAGATATTGTTATTATAGTCAGTTTCTGAACTCCATAATGCACGAAGGCAGAAGAGAGACATAGATTATTCTGAATGTCTAGAGGAAATTAAAAGATGTATTAGAGATACATATGAATACTTCGATGTTGTTGATTTAGTTTGGTGGGAGTATTTTTTCAGTAATCAAAGTGATATGATTTCAAGATCAGTAAATGGGGATACACTTTTGAATACTCCTTTTTTTTTGCCACAAAATATGCCAAATGAACATAAACATCAGGAAACACACAATGTTGAACAATAACAGCCTCAAGCTATTATTAATTCCCCACAGGTAGAGGAAAGAGAAATCTATATTGGTTCTAGAAGATCACGTGCACAATGTGAAGCCATGGAAGACCTTTACAGGGGTTCTGTGCAGGATCTTAAGGAGGGTTGCATGATAGCAGTGTTAGCAAATGAAGATCCACTTGTTTATCCATTCTGAATTGCCAAGGTTATAAAGGTACTTAATGAAAATGAAGAGATTACAGCTGTTGATGTACATTGGTATGCCATAAGTACCCACCCTTTCAATGGTGTGTACAAGCCAGAGATGGTAGTGGAAAAACGAATTGGCAAAAAGAGAAAAAGAAAGGGCACAAATATAAATCGTCACCGCACAGATGTCTTAAAATTGGAGGATGTTGACATACTTGTGTATGACTTCAATTTGACAAAGAGAGGAACTCTTCGGTTGCAGACCATAAATATTTTGAAGAAATTGCTACTAGAACAATTACTGTTGAGATGGGACTCTGCAGAATGTAGACGTAGATCTACAAGACTTTTGAACTTTGAAATGGTGGGCATGCATGTTGACTCAGATGGAGCACTAGTTGATGAAAGAGAAGAATATGGATCATCTTCATCTACATCGAGCCATTCATCTGAAGATGTAGATTATGATGGTGTGCCAGAACCTATGGCTGATTTTGAATAACTATATAAGACACTTTTATGTAATTAATGTTTGCATGGTAACTTGAAATAGATATTTTGACTTCCATGTCATTTTTCATGAAGTTCTGAGACATTTCTATGTTTGTTGGATTATATGTTTTAATTATGAAGAATTCATTTCTTTAGAATATCGACAATGTAACAATGAATTACAAAAATAATTTATGTTATATTCAATGTACCAATGTTGATATTTTAATTATAAGTAAAATAGAAAATATAAACTAATGTTGAATTTTTAGATTATGCAGTGATATTACCATGATATTATGTATTGTTACCATTTGGTATAAGATACTTTTAAGTTTTAATAATTATATGCGTCATTGAAACATAACACTTTGTTTTGATGCTTGATTTTTAGGTTTTGGTTGAAATTATATTTAAATTTGTCTTATGCTAAGATTTGAAAAAAGATAATTTTTTATCCTTTAAAATTAAAATTACTCTTACTTGTTTCTGTTCAATGATAATTTTTTCATTTACTTGTTCATTTTTTTAAATTGTTAAGTCTTATAATTTCTCCATAATTTCATTGTTCAAGTATGTTGAACACTTAAAATTGAAAAACTTTAGATTTACAACTTGTCATTAAGGTTTTTATGCGCTACCAAATTTTATCTTTAAGGTTATGGTTGACAATAATTACAATTTTGGGGTTGTTTAAAGTCAAAATATTTTATGTTTAACAACATGGATGAAAATTGTTCGAAATGATAAGCCCTTCAGACATGTATTTGTTTATATTTAACATCATCTATCAAAAATGTTAGAAATTTACGATTTTAAAAAATGTCCTAATATGTTGTCTTTAATTCCATTGTTACAAGTGTCAAAATTATGACACAATTTTTTTTTGTTATTCCAGCATCAACTGGTTTTGTTTTGAGGGTGTTTTTTCAATCCTTTTTTCAACAAACACTTTTGTTTTTAGCATAATTTTATAAAATGTTGAAATTTGACCTTAAAAAAAAACCAAGTGCGTTCTGGAAGATACACTTTTTGTTTTTGGGGTGTTTTTTCATGTTTTTTGAGACTTTTTGGGCTAGAGTTCCCGTTTTGAGGTCAGGTTACCTATTTGATCGGTAACAGTGTTACTAGTGCATCACAACTCTTCCACGCCGATGCATTATAAAACACTGCGCCAAAACCGAAACCACCTAGTGCAGTAGAAAGAAACCACACCGGTGCATCATAAAACAACATGCCAAAACACAAACCAACCGATGTGTTTGTAAGAAATAGAACTGGTGCGTCTGTGTTGTGAAACCAGCTCCAAAAATAGAAGAAAAGAGATATCAACGCCTTAGAAATAAGCCACTTCGAGGGGGAAACCTCCAATACATTACATGAATGAACAATTCTTTTATGATACAAATTAAAAGACCTCCTTTCTATATATAGGAGTCCATGGGGCCACAATGTAATCCTAGCTGACCTAACAATAATAATTTAAGGGCACAATAATAACAATATGGGGGTTACAAGGGTACAATAATAACAATAAGGGGGTTACAGTAACAACAATAAGGGACTATACTAGTAATATAGGGACCTAACATGCTCCTCTCCTTCAAAAAAGTGTTGTCCTCAATGCTTGAGTAGCTCTAGGTGCTTTTGTATGAAATTCTCATCCTCCCATATAGAATCTTCAGTGGGTAAGTTCTTCCATTTGATGAGATACTCTGAAATTGATCGATTTCGTAGTTGTCGAGCTCTTGTTTACGTGACTGCTTTAGGTTCCAATATGGTTTTTCTTTCCTCATCAAGTTCTGGCAATATTGTTTGAACTGGAATTTTGTCCCCTATAACCTTTTTTAAGCATGAAACATGGAAAACTAGATGCACTCGCGAAGAAGCAGGAAGCTCCAATTTGTATGCCATAGTACCAATCTTTTGCAACACCTTTTAAGGACCATAGTACTTTGGTGATAATTTATTATCCTTCTTAGCTTGCTTGAGGGAAATTTGTTTGTATGGTTGTAGCCATAAAAATACCCAGTCTCCTACATCAAAACTTCTCTCGCTGCGATGTTGATCTACCTGTTGTTTCATTCGATTTTGTGCCAAATTTAGGTTGTCCTTTAAGAGTTGGAGAAATTCTTGTTGATGCTCGATGTGATCTTCCACTACTTGAACCTTCAAATTTTCTCTTAAAGATGATGTGATGGATGGTGGATGATATTCATAAAGTGCCATAAATGAGGTCATTTTTGCTGCAGTATGGAAGGAAATGTTATACCACCATTCAGCTAGAGGTGACCACTTGACCCATTGTGTTTGTTTATTAGATACAAAACAAAGAAGATATTCTTCCAAAAATTTATTTACTATCTCGCCTTGCTCATCGATTGAGGATGATAAGATGAGCTATGAGCTAATTGAGTACCCAAACAAGAAAATAACTCCATCCAAAATTTTAAAAGAAAATGAGATCTATAAATACCATAAATACCAAAATAACCCTTGAGTTTCCATGTAGTTTTTGAATTGTGTCCATAAATGTATTAGCAACTGTACTTGCTTTAAATGGATGAGATAATGCACAAAATTGTGCATACTTGGTAAGTCTATCAACTACCACCATGATGACACTCTTTCCTTCAGACTTAGGTAAATCTGTGATAAAATCCATTGAAATCTCCTCCCAACGTTGACTTGGAATGGATAAAGGTTGTAGAAGTCCTGGGGTCTTAATTGTCTCAACTTTATTCTATTGGCAAACCAAACATTCCGCCACAAAATTTTGAATATCAAATTTAAGGCCATCCCAAAAAAATTCCTTCTTCACCCCGTGGTAATTTTTTAAAAATCTTGAGTGTCCTCCTAAAGGACAAGTGTGCATTTCTAGAAGAATCTTTTGTTTTAGTTGAGAATTCTTACAAAGATATAAGCGATATTTGTACCATAAGGAATCATTTTTCCAACTAAATGTATCCGATGTACTAGGATCTTGCCGCAAATTTTGAATGAGTGTCCAAACTTCTTCGTCCTTCTTCCATTCATCCCTTGCTTCAGTTATCCAATTTGGTTGGATAATAGAAATGGAACAAAGAAATGCTTCCACCTCTTCATCATTTCTTGAGAGTGCATCTGCAACAACATTTATCTTCCCTTTTTTTAGATGATTTCAAAGTCATAACCCAACATCTTTGAGACCCTTTTTTGCTGCTCTTCCGAAGATAGTCTTTGTTCCAAAAGGTGTTTAAGACTATCATGATCAGTTTTTACCTTGAAGTGTCTTCCCATTAGGTAAGTTCGCCATTTGTTTTAGTGCATGTAGTATTTCTAATATTTCCTTCTGATAAATAGGTTTCTGTAAATACTTTCCTTTGATTGGACTACTTTCAAAAGCAATGGGTCTTCCTTCCTGCATCAAAACATCACCAATTCCATTTCTAGAGGCATCACATTCCACAATAAAGGTTTTTGTGAAGTCTAGCGTAGCTAAGACTGGTGCTAGTGACATTGCCTCTTTAAGATGTTCAAAGGCCTTAGTTGCTTCAAGAGTCCATGAAAATGCATTTTTCTTCAATAATGTTGTTAAAGATGCTGCTATTCTCCCATAATTATTAAAAACTTGCGATAATACCCTGTTAACCCGATAAATCCTTGCAACTTATTTATGGTTGTGGGGACTTTCCATTCCTTAATGGATTTAATTTTGTTAGGGTCTACCTTCACACCCTCGTGAGATACAATATGACCTAGATATTCCACCTCTGTACTCCAAAGAAACATTTGGATGTTTTTTATATAATTATTTCTCCCGCAATAGTTTATAGTTTGAGCACCCTGTCAACATGTTGAACATGATCCTTCAAAGACCTGTTGTAGATTAGTATATCATCAAAAAATGCTTGCACAAATTTTCTAAGGAAGGGTTTGAAAATGGAATTCATCAACCCTTGAAATGTAGAAGGTGACCAAAAATTCATAATGACCCTCATGAGTTCGAAATGCTGTTTTCGGAATATCTTCAGTCTTAATTCTAATTTGATGATATCTTGAATGAAGATCCAACTTGGTAAAATAAATTGCTCCACGTAATTTATCCAATAATTCATAAATCACAGGAACGAGAAATTTATCTTTAATGGTGAGTTTATTGAGCTCCCTATAATCGGGACACATGCGCGATGATCCATCCTTATTGTGTACCAATACCATAGGAGGAGAGAAAGAACTTTGACTAGGTTGAATTATACCAGCCTCTAACATTTCTACAATCATACGTTCAATTTCGCTCTTTTGGACATAAGGATATCTATAAGGCCTAATGTTTGGAGGAACACTTCTTGGAATCAAATGAATAACATGATCATGATCACAAATAGGTGGGAGTCCTTTGGGAGTTTAAAAATCCTTGGAATGATTGTCCAAGGCTTTTTGGAGATCTGCAGAAATAGATGATTTTGATGTTGGAACTTCTATTGAGCATAATTTTGCAATTATGCCTCATTGTTCTTTCTTTAGAAGCTTTTTCATGACATTAGAGCTTATCATCTTTCCCAGCTTCCCGAAAATACCCCATAATTCAACTTCCTTTCCTTCTGAAAAAAAAGTTCAAGAAAAGTTCTTGAAAATTAAACGCTACCATCCCTGTTATGGTCCCGTGATTTGGCAGATTGGTAAACCAAATGACAGGGTAACATCAAACCAACTTTTGAGACCTAGGACCTAGCCTTCCTAGGCTCGGAGAGGGATCTCTCTATTATGCAAAGGATGTAAAATTGTTTGATTTTTTTATATTTGGTTTTAGGCTAGTTGTTAAGTATGTTTTTAGTTTGTTTTGGGTTTTTTAGGGGAATTGATCAATATTAACAGATAAAAAAAAAAAAAAAAAAAAAAAAAAAGTTCGTCAGATCAACTGGGCTATGGGGTCGAAAAGGTCGAGACTATTTCAATGTTGGACAAGGTATAACTGTAGGGCCGATTTGGTCGAGATAAATGGATTCTTTGGGTGAAAGTGAAATGAGATGGACACTAAGATTGTGAAATACAAAGAGGTTTTAAGCATATATAGTTTAAACAACAAGAATTAATGTGGTAGGGCTAACCATTAATCACTATAAATGAAACTCAAACTGATAGATGTAGAAAATAAACAATCAGGTGATGCATAGAAGTATAAGACCCTCTAACTTTGGGAAAATCACCTTCAGAATTTTTGGGAAAACAAATAAGACAAACAAACAACTAAATCTATGAAGAGGGAACTCCTAAACATCATATCTTGAGCTATCGAGAACTTTGAAATAAGACTGCAAAGCATAGACAAAGGGCAAGATCGAAACAAGACCTCTTTGACTTAACTAAGACAACCAATAATTCAGAGAGAGATTTCAGAAATGGAGTTTTGATTAGCTATGAGTAAGCAGGGCGTACCATGAATCATACTAGATAGCATACATAAGAACCATTAATGAAACTGATAACAAGTTCTTAGGGTACCAAAGAGCAATTAAGAATGCTTTGACATAACCAAGAAAGATGAAAACATTTAACCTGTAACGAATTAGGAAATTTGAGGTGCCTCCATGGGAATATCTCAAACTTATTCTTTACTGAACTACAGTAAGCAAGAAGCATGAAAAAATGTATGATAAACTAAGAAAAAATAACAGATAAGGAACAAAATACCATTCACCAAGCCATGGAATCCTACATACAATCCTCCTCCACCATCAAAGTCAAGCAAGAGATCATCCACTTCATGAGACAAGTATTTCTTCAAAGCTCATAATGCTATGTATTTCTCTATAATATTAAGTTCAGCCTCTGGTTACAATGAATCCTCTTGGATTATAAAGGCCAAAGAGGAAGAAACCCTCCTAAAGCAACTAGAAAGCCATTGGCCTAATACAAATATTTGATTTTGTCCTTGAGGCTTTGCAAAGCCCAAGGCACAAAATATCTTCAAAATTATCTATTTAAGCTAATAATAGAAACAAAATTGACTTTTAATCTCTAACATGGAGTTAAAAATAGCTTAACGCACATTTGGATGGCCACCTTCAGAAAACTGCATTTTTCAGCCAAAATGCTACAGGAGCGTAGCGCCAGAAGAAAGCCTATTTTGTAGATAACTTTTGAGGGACTTACCAATTTCGAAATGAGTCCTGTCATAGCTCATTAGGAAGCCCTAGATTTCTAGTTTCTGGAAATACTTAATTTTTCACAAATGGATCCCTGAAAGTCTGTCAAAAAGTGGGTTGAATGAAAAAACCCAGAAATGTCTCATCTGCTGATATGTGAGGTAGAAAGGTGAATTTTGACTGATTTTTGCCTCTTTGGGGGACCAAAACACCTTATTTTGATCTGAAAAGTTGTCAGTAGATGCCCCCAAATTTAATACATCCAAAAAAATGACTTTCATGAGATGAGGATTCTCCTAGCAAACATGGCAATGCCTAGAAAAATGTGCAATTAGGGCCAAAAAACACAAAAAACAAGATCATGTCAAAATTTGCTCAATTTTGGTGAGAAAACCCCTTATGGGTTCCTATAATCATGCAAGGAAGATGAAGCCAAGATTTCAAGCCTAGATATGTCTTTTCCCCCTTTTTTCACTGGGCACCTCCTTTGGGCAGTTTTGAGCCTTTCTTGAGCAATTTTGAGTTTTCTTCAGGCAAATTGATTCAATTTCTTGTAATGCTTGGTAATTTTCCTTTGCAAACCCAAGTCTTTGTTTGCCTTGTCTAATTTTTCCTCCAAATTCTTGTTGGTTGGTTCAAGCCATGATTCTTTATCATTTTCTATCTTTTGGGCAAGCAATTGTGTGAGAGGATATGATCGAGCAAGGGCTGCTTCTTCTTCTTCTTTTTTCTCCAAATATTTCCTAAGACCAATAGTCCTAGGCCTTTTTCTTACTGGCTGCTCTTCTTCCTAAATATCATCAAATTCGCCCATATACTCTTCAAGCTTGACTTGTGCTTTGTATGCTTCCCTTTGGTATTTGAATGCCCAGGCCTCATAGATTGGCATTAGCCCTCTCATCTGTCTATTTTGCATTGTAGAAAGTGTATGAGGTCCTTTGACCTTTCTAGATCAGTTTCTAAGTCCTGGATTTGGGCTTCTCTATTTTGCAAAAGTGACTCAAGGATTCTTGCTTCATCATCTCCAGCATCACTGTCTATTTGTATGATGTCAAACTCTCTTTCTTTTTCATGGCTACTCTCTTGATGTTCAACTTTTTCTTTGCCCTTGCTTTGGATAGAATTCTTTGCTCTTGTTATTTTTGGTACTTCAATGATACTCTTCTTAGGTAGTTTGTCTCTACTCCTTAGTGCTCTAGTGACATTACTGGTCACTACTTGAGTAGCCTTCCTTTTTGCAGATTTGGTGTTTTTAGACTTTGGTGCTTTTGAGGAATGAATCATGGTCCCTTGCCTAGGAGAGGTAGCAAGCACATGTTCTTGGCTATGTTGAGGAGAAGAGAGAGGAGGTTTCATCACTATCATTTGTTCAACTTTATCTCACATCGCTCGCTTCTCCATCATCATCATTATTTCCCCGTTCACCGTTTTCCTCTACTTTTTGAGTTTTTTTAAGTGGCCGCCATATTCACCTTTTTATCACGATGAATTTCTTGATATATTTTTCCTTCAAACTTATCAAAGGCCTGCTTAGAGTAGTTGTTTTTTAAGGTTGTTAGCTTCATCATCCTTTTTGTCGTCGAATGATATTCACTCCGTCTATCCGTGGAATACCTCGTTTACCCTCCTCAATCGTCTTTAATTTGTTGAGGGTTGCCTTCATCATGACCTGCCTTCTTTGTCATTTTTCAGTGCTACCACTATTCTTACTACCTCTTTGATTGCTTTCATGCTAACTGTCACTCTGTTTCTCATCACTACTTTGAACCTCTTCCCTTTGTTCCTCATCATCACTACCCTGTTTTTCTTCAGTTTGTTCTTCATCCTCACTAGCTGTATGTGGGTTGTCCCCATGCTCATGTTCACTGCTCTACTTAGGGATGCTTTTTTATTCATCCTCACTACTTTGTTGAGTGCCACTGACTTCCTTATCCTTTGGTGAGCTCTCTTCACCATCACTAGTGTGCTCATGGTCACTGTTCTGTTGTTTGTCACTTGGTTCCTGCTCACTACTTTGTTGAGTATCACTATGTTCCTCATCATCACTACGTTTATTCCTATTTTCATAAGAATCTTCTTTTTCACTATCAACCATGGGTGATGTTTTCTTTTGACGGGTAGACTGAATAGATGAAGGGGAGACATAGTGAGTGGAGGGTGAGGAGGACATATGAGATGGGGCCATGAGATCAAGAGGCAGTGGTAAAATCCGGATGAGAAATGAAAGTCTCCCAAGAAACTCCTTTATTTTCAAGCTGGTGAAGGATGATGATTTTGATGAGAGAATGATGGAAAAGACTAGCTTTTTTCTAACCAGAAGGTCTCTTTTGGACAAGGGAGGACATCTTGTGTATGCATTTGCAGAGGAAGAAAGGGAGATTCAGCAGCTGAGTCCGAGTGAAATGCATCAGAAGTCTGACATGATAGGAATAAACTCGAGAATATTTCCCCTCACATGCGAAATATCTCATGATGGTTTTCAAAAGGGGTGCATAACTGTTCAATAGATTAGAAAAGGGGAAAATAGCCTTGCATTCATTTTGGTAAGCTGGTTTCAAGAAGGGCTTGTAGTGGTCTAGGTCCAAATAGGCTTGTTTGAACCATTTCTCACCAAGATAGGGAATCTTGGTGGCCTTTGACACTGACCTAGGAGTGAGAACAAAATCAAGGCTTGCTAGGTGAACATATTTTCCTTGCAGCCTCGGGGCAAACAGTTGTGTTAAGGGAGGGTGATTGGTGACCTCCTAGACTTTTTTGCAAAAATCAAGGCACCCTACCTCATGAAAGTTGAAAAGGACTGAAGGGGAATCATTTAACTCTTTAGTTGTAGTAGGCTCAAACCTTTTGTGAAAGCCACCCTTGTTGACCTTCCTTGGAGGCATGTTTTGCTCAGATTTCCTTCACTTGTATTATCAAAACAAGTCTTTGATTAAACTAGGTATTTCTTCTTCAATCAATGCTTTTCTCTTTAACAACTATCTTTGGGTTATTACTAAAAAAAACAAGCCTTTCAACTGATAATAATCCCTTTCTCCTCAAACACTGTTTTTCTTTTTATTAAGCAAGCATAAGACCCTTGAAAACAACTGTGTTTCCCCTTTTGAAATCATTGTTTTCTTCTTTGAAATCACTGTTTTTCTTTTTTTAAGTTTTTATTTTAAAAAAAATTTGTGACCAAAATTAAGAAGCAAGGGCACGAGAAATACCTTTTAAATCACCCTGCTATGTTTGAAAAACCCAAATTCTGAGCAAAAATCGGCTTTTTTTCACTTTTGGAGACCTTAGAAGGGGTGCTACGCTCCTGTGCACATGCGTGTAGCATCTACACGCTACTGTGTGTCAGGTCAGGCGCCTTCTGAAGGACGGGCGGGGCAGGTTGGTCGGAGTGGATAGGCGCGTCGCACTATCTCACAGGCGCATTGCGCCGTGTGTAAAAGCCTTCGGAGGGACGCTACAGGAGCATCGCGTCCTGCTACAGGCGCGTCGCGTCTTAAAAAATTTGCAAGTGACCTTCCCAGGGTTCGAAAAATCGCTTCTCCTCTGTCAGTTGCACAATAGAAAGTAGAACGTCCACTTTGAGAGCTTTTATAGCTCTTTTTTAAATTCTTTTGAACACTTCCTCCCTCCCTTTGATAATCTTATATTTTTGCCTTCGTGTTTTTAGAAAAACAAAGGTGGGCACCCTTTTTCCTTTTGGAAGAAAAACCCTTTATGATGATTGTGTTAAAGATAACTCGTTATGCTCCCTTCCTAGCTTTTGAGAGGTATACATCATCAAAACTTTTCTTTGCTTTGGTTTATTACTAGAATGCATTCTTTCAAACACACTATCTCTCAAAACTACCCATTACTAAAAAAATTTCTTAAACACAGTGTTAATACTTGGAGACTTGACCCTCTGCTTATTTGTGAAGGAGGCCATAAAAATGTGTTTCTGACCCTCTGCTCATTTTGAAGGAGGTCCTATTTAAACATAGAAACTTCATCCATCTCAACACTATGCCTTGTTCTGTAATATATGTATTTTCTTTGTACCATATCACTGTGAAGTTTTTTTTTTTTTAGGGAGTAAACAATGTGATTGGTACATGGGGAACACTCACTGCTAGACATCTTTGAACTAACTCTTTCCCTTGACTGTGTTTTTAGGCGTAGTGAAATTGTTTGTGACAGTCTTTCAAATTTTAGTTCATGATAAGGTATAAGAAGCAGTTGTCCTTCTTATACCTTCACTATGATGCCTAATTTGATTTAAAGCTCTTTTTTTCCAGAAGACAATCACTGTTGGTTGCATAAGACTGATTTTTAGGGCTGGCTCATATGTTTGGGAAATCATGCGAAAATTCCTTTAGAGTTAGCATGAAACGCTTGGAGGTATACATTATCCAACCTTTGTGTGGATTTTCCATGATGAGGGACTTTTGACCCTTTGGTGCCTTTGAGTTTGAATCCTGTAGTTGAATCCTGTAGTTCTTCTTTCTTCACAATCTGTACTTTCTCTAACTTCCATAGTAAACTGACACAGCATGAAACCTTCTCCTGAGGTGCTCTTTTTGCTCACACTTTGCTTAGTGTCATCAATCTGTACACCCCTGCAAAGATGCATTGATAGATGTCTTTTGATCCTTTGGAGAGCCTTCTTGATATAACATGATGATAATGCTTGAAAGTTCACCTGATCATATTTCTTCTGATAGGGAAACTCTTTTTCTTTTCCTGATTTGAACACTTGTGAGCTTTGCTTAAAAGAGACAAAGCAAGATTTAGTGGTGTGTTACCTAAGGATAGACTAGGGTTTTGTTTGTTGGGTGAGAAGAAAATGATGGCTGACATGATGATGACAAGTAGGGTTTTTGGCTTAAAACAGTCTTGCCAAGGAGTTTTCCCTAAAACACCACCACCTAGACGTACATATTTTGTCACAGCTCTTGAATGGCTTCTTAGGAAAAACAGGTTTTCATATGACAGGATGATCAGGGATTGAGGGGTAGTCACTTTGTCAAATGTTGGATAGTGGGTTGTATGAAAAATAAAGGATTTTGATGGTAGAGAGACAAACTTATAAAAACTATAGAAAGGGAGGCTTTGCTGAATTGTGGCAGGTAGGGAAACTAAAGACTATTCTCATCATAGGCTGAAAAGGAGGGGTAGGAAGACAAAAATTTGTTTGAGGTGTTTTCTGGATGACAAATTGATAGATTGAGATTAGCTTCTAGAAAACTCAGCCAAGGAATCTAGTCATCAAAACATGCAAAAATACTGATGACTAACATTCCCCAAAGATTGTAACCATTGTACTCCTAGTACAACATCATCACCTCCCATAGGAATGGAAATAATTGGACTATTCAATACATATTCCCCTATGGTTAGCTTGATATTATGACATTTTCTAGAGAAATTTATAGTTCCTCCACTTGCAACCATCACTTGACATTCTGGTGCTGGGTATAGGAAACAATTCAATTCCTTAGCTACCTTACAATGAATAAAATTATGGGTGCTACCTGAATCAATCAACACTATTACCTTTTTTTTCTTGATATGTCTTCTATCTTGAGAGTTTGAGGAGTGGTAATTCCTACCAATGCATTACACGATATGGTCGGACTCATTTCTTCCTCTTCTAGGGTTGGTTCATGGTGTATATCCTCTTCTTTTTCATTTTCTTCTTCCTGTTCACAATCTATGTAAAATAATTTCTTCTCAACACACTTATGACCTTTAGTGTATTTTCTATCACAACTGTAGCAAAGCCATTTTTCTCTTTCTTCCAATTGTTGTGGTGTCAACCTTGTAGGTTGTTGAAATCTAGGAGTAACAACACTTCCCTCTTTATAGAAGTGAGTGGTAGGCTTCCTTGTCGCCATAATTTTACATTCAATTTTCTTGCCAACCTAAATACCTTCTCCAATGAATCAGGTTCCAAAATGCGAAATTCATGTTGGATGTTATCCTTTAAAGTACCTATGAAGAGATCAATCCTGTGTTCCTATGGAATATCAGTTACCCTTTTATTAAATTTTTGGAAGTTCTCAATGTGCTCCCCCACTAAACCCTTTTGTTTGAGATTTAACAATTGGCTAAAGAAGGTGTTGCTCTTTGTATCCTCATAATGTGCTATCATTTCCTCCGTAAAAATTGACCAAGTGATAATGTTTTTACGCGAGCAAAGCCATTGATACCATACAAATGTATTTTGTTCTAAATGTAAGTTACAATGCGAACCTTTTGTGTGTTTTTCACATTATTGAGATCAAAATATTGCTCCATCTATAGTATCCATGTTACAGGATCCTTTCCATCAAACTTCCTCACATCCATTTTTGGAATATGCTGGTTCTTCCTGCCAACATTAGAGTTTATGAAATCACGATTAGCATTTATTTTGTTCTCATCATGAGTTTCCTCTACTATATTTTCACCATTAGGAAACATTTGTTGTATCAGCGTTGTCAAACCTTCCATGTCTGATTTTAGATCATTCTTCATGTTTTCCATTTTTTCATCAATCTTAGCTTCCATGTCATCCATCTTAGATTCCATGCCAGCTTCCATGCCATCTATCTTAGCTTCCATGTCATTCTTCAAACCATCCACCTTAGATTCCACACCTTTCTTCAAACCATCCATCTTAGTTTCCACGCCTTTCTCCAAAACTTCCATGTCATTTTTTGTTTCTCTTTGCAAGAGCGAAATTTGTTGCACTTGCTCTTGTAAATTTGATATGTCATGTTTCCATTCTTCGTCTTCATGAGTCATAGTAGAGCCTTGTAAAGGCTTAATTGGTGTTGAATTCTTTTTAGAGGAAATTTTAGAATCTAATACTGATATATATTCTACAATATGCCCTTGGAATCAATTCAACTTGATTCTTCAAACAAGACTTATGCAATTTGGTAAAAAACAAATACACACCCTTTACTTGCTTTTGAGGAGCTCTATATTGAAATTGAATTATCTCTGTAATTGTAGATCCTCAATATTTGAAATTTGGCCTTGTAGTATCCCTCTAAAGATTCTTTCAAATGTCACAAGTCTAACCTGATTTGGATTCTTAAAGGAAAATTTATTTCCAATCTCCCACAATGACCCAATTATGGACTGATTCAGTAGAGAAAAATTTTACGACTTGCCACATGTCACTGTTTCCTCCTTTGGCTCTGAAACTGATAGAAAGGAAACTACATTCCGTGTACTGGTGCCCAATTTTTACAGAATTCCAATCCGATGCTCAGAGAGAGAGTTATGAATATTTTCCCACGATAACCTCTTTGAGATGAAATTCGGGAGCCTGAAAAAGACCTAACTTCCACAGATCATATCTCCGCAAATATTGCGAACCAAGATCTAACATTTTGTGATGATGTTCCTTAGGATTTTGGCTTCTCTCTCTACAAATTTCAGCTTCCAAAACTTCGTAGAAAAAATGTTACAGCGCAAATGCCACGATGACCTGTTTAGGTTAAATTCAGGAGCCTGAAAAATCCCTAACTTCCACAGATCATATCTCCGAAAATATTGCAAATCAAGCTCTAAAATTTTGCAACGATGTTCCTAAGGATTTTGGCTTCGCACTCTAAAAATTTCAGCTTCTGAAACTTCATAGAAAATAAGTTATAGTGAGAATGCCACAATGACTGGTTTGGAGTAGCGAAAACGCTAGAGTCCAAAGCTCTGATACCTAATCTTGTGAAACCAACTCCAAAAATAGAAGAAAAGAGATATCAATGCCTTAGAAATAAGCCACTTAGAGGGGGAAACCTCCAATACTTTACATGAATGAACAATTCTTGGATGATACAAATTAAAAAAATTCCTTTCTATATAAACGAGTCCATGGGGCCATAATGTAATCCTAGTGGAGCCATAATGTAATCCTAGCCGACCTAACAATAATAATTTAAGGACATAATAATAAGAATATGCGGGTTAAAAGGGTACAATAATAATAATAAGGGGGTTACACTAACAACAATAAGGTACTATACTAGTAATATAGGGACCTAATAGCCTATAAACCACGCACACTAGTAAAAAGTTAAATTAAAAAAAAAATTATGGCAAAAAACCAAGATTTTTCATTTTCCAGTGCTCTTGAGCTCTCAATTACTGGTGCGCGCTCTACCATAGAGCACACCGGTGTGCAAAAAACATTGGCACACCGAACAGTGTGTGTGACGTACACACCCACCTAGGGTGTCCTATTACGGTCACGCACCAGTGCTTAAGAATTCTTCCGCGCCAGTGCCAAAAAAGAAATGTGCTGGTGCATTCTTATCCAAGAGCATCAGTGCACCTATAAAAATCACGCACCAGAATAGCATTAAATAAAAAAAAATTAAGGCCAAAAAATCGGTGCTTTACAACTATTCCGCACCAGTGCTTTACGAATATTCCGCCGCGATGCATCATCAAAACATCGCGCCAAAACTGTAACATCCCGGTGCAATGTTAGGGAACTGCCATGGTGCATTATAAACAACGCGCCAAATCTGACACCGCTCAGTGTGGTTTTAAGCAAGCGTACCGGTGCGCCTATAAAACCCCGTGCACCGAAACAGGGTTAAATAAAAAAACATTTATGGCCCAAAAACCACATTTTTCACTTTCCTCAATGCTCCAGAGCTCTCAAGCACCGGTGCCATTTCCCTTTCTCTGAGCCACCCTGACATCTGTGCTCTCATTGCACCCATTGTTGCTCTGCATTGGCAACTAATCTCCAGCTTTCATTTTGAAAAATGGTGGGAAAATTTTCTTTTGCAAATTTTACAGCCAATATGCCTCCTCGACGGCGAAATGTACATGTATTTTTCTATTTTTTTAATAATTAAGCCATTTAGTGGAATAGAATTTCAAATAACCTTAAAAATAACTGTTAAAAGAAAAAAAAAATTATTGCGCGGTGCGCCTGAGAAATTCAGCTCGGACCAGATATTGGTGCTGCCTATAAAATTTACAGGATGCACCACCACCAGTGCTAACGGTATCCGCACCATTTTCGAGGTGGTACCGAAAGCCGCCCCGCATAATTTTAAATTAAAAAAAAATGTGGTGCGATCATTTAGCCAGCTGCACCATTGACCATGGGAATCCCAGTGGGGTGCGTTGACGGAATTATCTACCCTGGTGTATATCAGCGCACAACATTCTGCATTCTGAGAGGGTCAACAATGCAGCTGGGTAAAAGACCGCACCATCGACTATGTAATTTTCATGAAGTCGGTGCGCTGACATGACTATATGCTCCGGTGCGTATATTTCAGTCAGCGCACCACTATTATGATCTTAGATATAGTCAATGGTGCTTAAAAACTAGATAGTTGCACCAAGGCCGGTGCATTGTATTTCATTAGGGGCACTTGCACTGGTGCGCTACAAACTTAAGCTGCACCGCCACCAATGCATGACTGTTTTTGTGGCGCACCGACTGGTCTGTTTTTTTTTTCAAATATATATATATATATATATATTCCTAAATACATGTCTGTTTTAATAAAAAAAATTATTTAATATGCCAATGATTCAGAGAGAAGAGGAGGAACAACAACAACAACAGGCTGAAAAATATGACATGATTCGCCAATGGGAGGTCTGAGAGAGGGAGAGAGATGCATACCCTTGCCCTATTACAATAGATACCTAGGGGATCCTTAGGTAGATATGCCTCCTCAATTTCTATGAAGAGGCTACTTCCCTAAAGGCCCATAGTGTGTTTTTGAGATATCTTATCCATAGGTGGAATGCCCACCAAAAGGCTTTCCAGGTTGGTCCTGACCAGTGGTACACACCCACTAAGGAGGATATTTATTTTATTACAAGAATATCGAGGAGAGGGGTGTATTTTCTCTCATTCCCAGACATGCCAGCTGGTTGTGTAGCAGGGAGTTAGTTAGTTTACTCCCAGAGATACATTGGAGCACATGTACTGTCTCCTTTAGAGTTTCAGGTACCTGGAAGTCAGTTACGTATAGGTGCATTTGGTAGACAGGACATGCAGTGCTTCTCACTTATCATTTCGACCATTTCTTACAACACTAGTGACATGCAACACATTAGTTGCTCACTTTTATATTATGTTGATTCTTTAGTACAGTAGCCACGACTTATCAGGTGGTCTACCATTTTTTTGCGGCAGTTTTGTACGGCCTTAGATAGATGTTGTGCTCAAGCACAAGGGAGGGTCAACTTCCCTTTTTCTTTAGAGTTGTTTTGTTTATTTTTTGAGAGGTTTCCAAATATGAGACCTAATTTTGTTCGATAGCCTCGTAGGCCGATGTTCAAGGCCCAGATGCACATGTGGGGGTAGAAGATGCCCAAGAGGAGAGACACTATGTTTCCAGCCAAGATATCACATGATTCACTGGACTTACTAGATAGTGTTGACGGGCTGCATCCCTTCATTATGGTCCCATGTCCTTATGCTGGATTATATTGGCAAGGGTGTCCCAACATCCTCTTCACAGATGATGAGTCGCGAGATGATAGAGGTAATATTACTGTTTTATTTATATTTATTCTAACATGTTCTTTAACTTGTTTTTATTAAATTATGTAATGAAGTTGTCTAATTATTGTTGTGTACTTGTATATATTTTGTAGACATTGGCTCTTTTGATGGCGAGGAGATGTCAGATCCACCACATGATCAAGGTGTGGATCCTGATGATGGTCAAGACATGGCTGATGTCGAGGATGATCATGATCAGGATGAGGCTCGTGCAGCAAAGAGACATGCTCCTGCTCATGGTGCACCAGTACCGCCTTTTTCTAGGCGCGATCAACCTGAGACTAGATATAGGATGGAGTTGGGAAACCAACTATGTGTATTGATTATTGATGTGGGCATCGGGCCTGCTCATTACAGAGAAATACAAGCCAATGATAGGCTATTACAGATGTGGAGAGGCATGCTGCGTGACATGTACAACTTGATGCGGCATGTCGTAGGAGCTACAACAGCTGTTACATGACTGAGGAGGATTGTCCATAGCTATAGGCATAGTCGAGTTGCGGCACGTGATGGAAAGTCCACGAGCAGCGACTCACATGCGTCTCATGATCGTTCACCTCGTGTTGCGCCTGATGAGAATGAGGCTCCACTAACAGCATCTAGAAGTCATGATAGAGATGAGGCTGGACCATCGGCCACATCCAGTCAGCAGCCTGCAGCATCCATTAGTGCTAGTCATGATCATGAGCAGGCGCTTGGACCATCGACCGTCGAGGCTACACTATTGACTAAGTAGGCCTTGACTACTACTTCTTATATTGATGTTGTACTACCACCAGCTGATGCATCCATTAGTACTAGTGATCATGATCATGAGCAGGCTTGACCATCGACCGTCAAGGTTGCACCATTTACTGAACAGGCCTCCACTTGTACTGCTATTGATGTTGTTGTACTACCACCAGCTGATCCATGAAATTTATACTATAGTTGTATATTTTTAACATTATTTAGTTATATATATATATATATATATATATATATATATATATATATATATATGGTCCATGTATTTTATGTTCATGTTGCAGTTGTACTTAATTTACATGTTGGTGACCATCATGATGTGGCGCATATTGTTAGGTCATGTTAGATGTGTTTATTTAATGTTTAGCTTGCAGATAGATGTGTATATGTGATAGCATGAGTTATTTGACATGAGATGTATATTTGATGTTTGTGTTGTGATGATGTTAATATATAATGTTAATTTGATGTTTGAATGTGTTTTTTAGTCGAATATGATGTTTGTACGATGATTATCATGATCGTGATGTTTATTAATTAATTTAATATTAAATGACCATGATATTTATTAAATATTATGTCGTGATTGTAATTGAAATTGAAATTTTAATTGTATGTAAAATTGTAAAATTGTATTTGTATTTGTACTAATTGTAATTTTAACTGTAATTGTAATATTTAAATTATTGTGAAATGATTGTAATCGTATATATGAAAAATTGTAAAATTGTAATTGTAATTCTAATTGTATGTAAAATTGTAAAATTGTAATTGTATTTGTAATTGTAATTTTAATTGAATTGTATGTAAAATATTTGTAAAATTTTAATTGTAATTATAAATGTAATTTTATGTAAAATTGTAAATGTAATTGTATGTAAAATTCTAAAATTGTAATTGTAATATTAATTGAATTGTATGTAAAATCTTTGTAAAATTGTAATTGTAATTGTAAATGTAATTCTATGTACAATTGTAAATGTAATTGTATGTAAAATTAAAATTATAATTCTAATTCTAATCGTAATTCATGTATGTGAAATTAATGTAAAATTGTAATTATAATTGTAATTGTATATAAAATATTTGTAAAAAATTAATTCTATTAATGTGAAAATTTTAATTATATTTATCCGAAATGATTTTGTTAAAATATTTAAATTTGAAAAATTTCAAATAATTGTAAAAAAAAAAATGTAGAATAATACGAATTTTTGTAACATAATAAAGTTTAGAAAATAATGAAAATAAATTCATGTACTTTAGAATTATCATTATTTTATTATGATCTTACATACAAAAAAAAAGAACTTTATACAGTCCGGTGCACTTATCATCATAACACGCACCGGTGCATCGTATTACGAAGATGCACGGACCGATGCTTCACAAATCTTCTGCACTGGTAACGAATAAACACAAATAGAAAAACACAACTCTATTTTCTTTAAGTGAAAATAAAGCGACAATTTCATAATCTAATTTCATAAAATAATTCTTTAAATACTAAACACTTTTTATTATTTCACTATTTTTGCTAAAAGTTTCAGCCAGATATTTGCAAGAGACAGACCTGGAGCAAGAGAGCACGAGGGCATTGTCGAGCAGTGAAATACGTTCGAATAGAAGTATTCAGACAATTAGAAACCAAACCTCTGGGGATTCAAACACTGTATCATAGAATTTTAAACCATCTCGTGATTGAATTTGATTATTTTTTAACTTTTTTCTGTAGTTTTATCAATTTTTACCCTAAACCCTTCATTTTTTTCATTTTTTCCCTTTCTTCTCCTTGTTTCTGTGATTTCCGAATTAGGGTTTTTCATTTTAGATTGATGTCCAACCCACGGGATGAATTGCATAGTTAGATCCCAATCCATTTGGCCATTGCGTGAATTTTGGAAAAAATGGATTTTATTTATCGGTGCGCCCTGCGTACGCTAATGAACTGGTGCGCTATATTATACAGCGCACAAATACTGTGTAGTAAAAAAATTGAAAACATTTTTTCTAAATCTGTGCGCCATTCTAAAATAGAGCACTGGTGGTCCATTTAACGAGGATAGCACTGTACAGTGTATTACACCATTTTTGCAGTACGTTTATAATACTCCATGCACTGTACAGTCTATTACACTATTTTTGTGGTGCATTTATAATTCCCAACACACTATATGGTCTATTATACTATTTTGCATTTCGTTTTTAATATCCCCACGCATTGGCTTTGGTGAGTACCTCATGAAAGGCACAATGGTGTCTTGAGATTTATTTTCTACCTGAAAAGTTGATAATTTATTTATAAATATATTAATGAATGATATGGTATAGGTTTCATATTGATAAAGAAATGACTAACAAGAGATCAAGTAACAAAAATACTGTTAACACATCAAGAAAAGCAAAAAAGGTAAGTTCTTTGTAAATTATTTATAAAAAATATTATTTTCGAACTATATGTAAGTTTAAATAATATGTATTGTTTACTGTGTATCATGCAAAGCCACAAAATGGCGAAGCTCGATATGATTATTTTTGATCTAGGACTATAAGAGCGTACAAGTTTAATGGAAAAATTGCAAAAGGATGAATCAGGTGAATGAGAAAATACTATCGATTCAATATGAGTTTATTTTTTTAATTATCATCAATAATATAATTAAAATTATTAGATAACATGTGTCAAACAGTCTACTAATTCACATCTGTTTAATGTTATACAGGGACCAACAACTCAAAAAAGGAATGTTGTTCTGAGAAAAGAAAAAAATAGAAAAAAATGTTGATCTCTAAGTTTGTGAGTAATTGTTACTTCCTTATAACAACTTAACTAGATTTCATTTTTGTATTTTTTTAAGTTGTTTTACAAAAATCATCATTGAATGGCTTCAAACAGGTGCTAACATACAAAGAAGAACCATCAAAGGAATTGATTTAAATTGGGTTAAATATGGGTTGTGAGTATATGTTGGCATATCATAATTTAATTGTGGAATTTGTAAGCATCTATCGATCTTGTTTTACTTAGCTCCGTCTATAATTAATAGAACAAAAATATATTTTATATTAAATATATGATTTGTTATGGGGTATAAAACTTGCAGGAAACAAAGTATGGAACTGCACCAATAGATTAAATTTTGAAAGATGGCATGGTACATGGTTTTGAAAGAATGTGTATAGTTTATGAGACAATTATTGCTATGGTACGTCATTTTTCTTTTCAATTTACATTTGATGTATATTTTTTTTTTCTCGTTTAGACTAATCCTAATCTTTCCATTTTTTCTCCTCCCATCCCACCCACGGGTTTCGAACCGGTGACCTTACAGAACGGAGTGCCTTAACAGTGCACCCCATCACCGACTGTTCTACACCACGTGGGCTTACATTTGATGTATATTATTTAATATTGAAATTTTCATTATTCTCACAAATGTATATACACTCATTTCAGTTTATTTTTATGTTTGTATATGGAAGGTGAAGAAGAAGAAAACAATCAACGACGTGAACAAAACATTCCTAAAAATAAACCAAGTCATGGAAGTAGCTCTAGCAGTGATAACAGTTCAAGCAAAGAATGATGATCACTATGTTTGGATATCAAAGCAAGGCATTTTATTTTTTGAAATATGTCTATGAAATCAGAAATTTTGTTTTATGTTTGTAGATGGAAGGTGAAGAAGAAGAAAACAATCTACGTCATGAACAAAACATTCCTGAAAATAACCCAAGTCATGGAAGTAGCTCTAGCTGTGACATCAGTTCAAGCGAAGAATGATGATCACTATGTTTGGATATCAAAGCAAGGCATTTTATTTTTTGAAATATGTCTGTGAAATCAGACATTTTATTTAATGTAATGGACATAGTGTCACAATTGAAAGACAAAGGGATACCAATAATTATCCCATTTTGTATGATAAAGATTGTATTTTTCATATATATATATATATATATATATATATATGGGCGGAAACGTGAAGCTGGGTTACACTTTTGTGAGAATCGGGGGCCAAAAACGTTTTTCGGCAATAGTTCGGCCGAGAATTTTATAAAGTTTGGCTGAACTTTCTTAGAAAGTTTGGCTGAAATCGTGATTCCGTTTAGATTGATGGCACACTGATGACGTAATGGGAAAACCGGAAAACAAAAGTTTAGCCGAACTGTGAGTTCAGCCAAACTTTTAATTTTGAAATAGTTCGACCGGACTAGTTTCTATAAATAAATCACTCGCGAAGTTGGTTTTTACTAGTTTCATTATTCGCGTGTTTTCTATCACTGTCGCTGTTGCTCTGTTTGTGTGTTTTCGCTCCTCCCGTGAGTGCTGTTTCTCCTCCCGTCAGCGCTGTTGCTCCTCCCGTCGGCGTTGTTGCTCCTTTCGTCGGGTATGTTTGACCTTACCTTTTGCAACTTGTATGACTCCTTTCCACACTAATTTTTAATAGGAACAATGAACAAAAAGATGATCAACTGTTCCATTGTTTTCTTTGCAAAATGCACACCGGCCAAGGCCCTGCCAACCTTGATTTTGTCGATCATCCCAAGTGAAGACCTTATTTTTCCAAAGCCATTAAAAGGAATATTCTTGGTTTTAAAGGACTGTCCAGTTTACAGTCTGTTCCATCATCATACTTTTTCCCCTTTCACTTCTTCCATGCTTGCTTTGTAACCTGTTTTTGTAGTCAAGATACTCGTTGTAGTGTTTTTTGACCATTTGAGTTCATTTTTTTTATTTGAGAGCCTAATGGTTTTAGCAAAAAAACAAATTGATCCCATTAATCTGCCATAACCCCTTCGAGCCTGAAAAAGGCAACCGATTTCCATTCCTAAATGCATGCTAAACTTGGACCAACAACATCTTGTAGATTGTATATACCCAAATTATGTAACATGGAAGAATTTAGCATGTTTAATTCCATCCCTATGGCATTACAGTAGATCTCGATGATTTTCTTCGAGTGTACCATCTTAATTACAGAGCTATGAGAAAATAACAGAATATTCTCTATGAAAGGCAGGTGCCAAATAGTCATCAAATCTGGTACCTTGAGACCTGTAAACCTTCCCTTCCTTTTTTCCTCAGTCACCAATCTTCTTAGACCTTCAAACACCAATAAGAAAAGAAGTGGAGACAATTTTCATCCTTGTCTAAGCCCTTGAGAAACATGAAAAAGGCTTGAAGGAGAACCCATAGATCAAAACAAAAAAAGTGGCCCAAAAGATACACCCCACAATCCAGTTTACTGATTGAGGATTCACACCAATTTGCATAACTAATGACTCGATATACAACTAGTTCAGTTTATTGTAAGCATTTTTGAGATCAAGTTTTTAGCTACAGTGGGGACTTTAGAAGATTTAATTGAATGAAGCACTTCTTGTGTAGTTCCAGCTACATCATGAACTTTTCTAGTGAATAGAAACCCAAACTGTTCTAACTTCTTCTAAAACAATCTTGGAAAGAATTCATTTTAACCTGTTAACAATTAATTTCAAGATGAGTTTGTAGGTCAAATTTCTTAGGGAGATGGGCCTGAAATCCTCAAAGGAGGGCCATTTTTTTTTGGATTTAATGCAATAAATCTACAATTTAGAGCTCCCAAGACTTTCCTCAAGGCTTTAGATTCATCTAAGACTCTGATTAGCTCCTCTAACAGATCATGGAATCCTAAATAAAGCTCTACAGTCCATATTAGGCCTAGAACTTTTTGATTTCTGAAAAAATTTTAAAACTGATTTTGATTCCTTCTTTGTAATTTCTGCCTCAAAATATGAATTTATATCTTCACTTATCCACCTTGGGAAGAGGATAACACTGGGGTATTCTACGTTTGAGTCTAGTGGTTCTTTGAAGAGATCTTGAAAATATTGTTTTCCAACTCCAAATATATGTCTATAAAAATCCTTGCCTTCTCTCAATTTTGGAGGTCCATTCCCAAATAGTATTGACATTTTTTTATGATTTATGTGTTTCTAGAAAATTAGTGTTGTTATCACCTTCAAAGAACTAGATGGCTCTACTTTGAAGTCTTCATTGAACTCGTTTCCTTGCTTCATAGTGCTTCGCTTTCTCCCCTCCAAAATTTTCAAAGACTGCAAGTCTTTTTCAGTAAAAACTACATTTACATTATTGTCAAAAAGCCTAGAAATGACCTCTTCTACTTCTAAAAGATCCTTTTTATCTTCTGTTGCCTTCTTTTTAGACTAGTCAACAGCCACTAAATATTTCATCCATATCAATAAAGGTATAATACTTTGGTTCATATTGTCCATTATGTTTGTTATTCTATTTCCTTTTGTGATATATTTGAGTAATATTTGTAAGTTGTAACTTTCGCTTTGAATATGTCTATTTGGCACACCACAAATAGGAATTTAAACTATTAAATTAAGTAATATAGATTTAATTTAATTTCAGATTTATCAAGAGGTGTTAATATGGATTTAAGTTACTGTAAATGAAATTTATAAATATTTTTTTTTTGGCTCATTTACAAATATTTTTTTTGAAAGTTAATATTATTTAAACTTTTATAGTATGAGTAACTCTTGTCTTATATTTGACTAATTTTTTATATAATTGAAATTCAAAAACAGTATCTTTCAAGTAATTATTAAATATTGTTGATAAATTTTTCCATGCAAATAATGCTCTAAAGATTTTTCATCTGTTTCATTAGTAGCACACCTTGCCTATATACTTGTTCTTACAAGAGAAAAAATGTACAAGAAGTTAACATGTTTTTATTATTTTATTATATGATGGATTTGACGAAGGTTTTTTATCATTAATAAAAATTATTAAATATATTTTTTAAGTCTGAGAATTACACTAAAATATGTATTTTATCTTTAAACCTCATTTATAAAGTTTTATTATCATTATCTTTTCAACATAATTTTTTTATAGGTTTGCACGCTGCCCAGCTCCAAAAAAATAATTATTGTCAGAACTGTAATCGAGAGAAAATAATAATCTAACATTATAATATCTTGAAATGGAGCTAGCCAACTCAAATATAGTATTGCAAATCCCTGGCTAAGTTAGATGAGGAGGCTATGTATTACTTAATATTGTATCCATATTGTGGTTGCAAGTTCTATGATTTCAAAAGAACACTTGCAAACAATTTGTTTTCCATATGACCTCTCTTTTTATCTTTTAAATTTCATTCTTTTAGCCATTATGGATTTGAGAAAAATACATTCTAACAGGCCAATAAAAAGCCTTAACAATGAATTAAACATGAACAACTATTAAATATGGGTAACCAAGCAGCGTCAAAACAAACAACTAAATCACCAAAGCTAGTAGTGATAAATAATAAACATTCTAGGATACTTCAAAATTCCATGTAAATAATTTTTTACCTAAAATCACTAAAATTATATATGTGTGTATAATTTTTGTCAGACGAGGAGGTAACTCCGCAAAACTGAAGATGCATTAGATGGATATTGTGTGTGTACTTATACATGGAGGTGAGACTCTTGGGATTCACTTGCCGATGTCTCTTGGACTTCCTTATTTACTAAATTACAATAAAATACAATTGTACCCAATCCCTTAGGATTAGGTGTCAACATTCCCCCCTTTAATTTGAAGGGATTTTGGTGAGTCCAAGCATCGTTTTGAACTTTTCGAACTTTTCTCTTCCAAGCGCTTTGGTGAAGATGTATGCGGACTTCTCATTTGTGGAACAATGATGTAGATGGATAGTTTTGGCCTCAACATGATGTCAAATCAGATGGTATTTTGTATTGATCTGCTTTATTCGATCATGGAACTTCGGGTTCTTGGCCAACTTTATTGCAGAAGTGTTGTCGATCATGAATGGTGTTGAATTCATTTGTTTCATCTACAAATATTCTAGGATTTTTGTGAGCCACACAATTTCCTTTTTTGCTTCAACTACTGCCACCTATTCTACCTCGGTTGTGGAACCTATCCTGAAACAAATTTGATACCAGAAACCCATGACTGACCTCCATTTTACATTTTTGGACTACCTGTTTCTTGATTCTCTAGAAATGACCAACATTTTTTCTTTCCGTTTGCTGCCCTCCATTTTACATTTTAGGACTACCTATTTCTTGATTCTCGAGAAATGACCAACATTTTTTCGTTCCATTTGCTGCAGGTTTTTGGCCTTTGAGAAACAATTATCAGAAAAGGTCTATTAAGTTGTGCAATATTTTCTTGGACAATAATTGTCCATGTCATTTTAGCACCGTTGAAACTTGGTAACTATGTTGAAAACTACTTAAAATTTTTAATCTTGCACCTTTTTAAATATTAAAATCACTTTACATGTTATGGACTCAATATGGTCACATAAATGGTTAGATTTTATGCTCGAACATAAATATTTTATGGTCTGACATCATTGAAAACTACTCAAAATCTTAAAAATATTAATCTAACGCCTTTTTAAATATTCAAATCATGTTAGGGGCTCAATATGGTCTGACATAAATGGTTATATTTTATGCTCTAACATAAATATTTTATGGTCTGACATGATTGAAAACTACTCAAAATCTTAAAAAAATTACCCATACTCTTTTTTAAATATTCAAATCACTGGCTCACACGCCAATGGTTAGATTTTATGCTCTGACATAAATATTTTATGGTTTGAAATGTTAGGCTTTATGGTGTCCTTGAAATTTCAAAGAGTTGCTTAATTGGGATCATATTCAACTTGTATTCAACTTCCTCAGGTCCCTTGAATAGCTTCCTTGGGTGTCTTGAAGCTTGTTGCCACCTTTTCCAGGGTGTCTTGAAGCCTGTCCCTTGAATAGCTTCCTTGGGTGTCTTGAAGCCTGTTGCCACAATCTTCCAAAACCTGTTGCCACCTTTTCCAAGTCATTTCCCCTTTCGAGAATTCTTGGAAATTTAATGACTTTTGGTTGCTTTAGAAAATCTCTCTCAGTCTGTTCTGCCATGGCTACAGGAAATCGAGACTCCTGCTGCGGTCGCTCCCGCTTCTACCAGAGAAAGAATATTTTCCTGAACTTTCATGTCTTTCCTAATGTCTATCTGCTGATGTATAGCATATTTTGCTATATCTCTATCATTTCCACTTTTTCTACAGGGATTTATGGTTTTTTGATCATGATGGGATGTGTTTAAATCCCCCCGTAATATGTTTCCCACTGTATTCTTTGCCTCTCTTTCTTAGATAGGTAAAGTATACTGCTAGATGATATGTCTCATTTTTCTTGCTGTATAGCTGAGAATATGTCTATATGCATATGAACTGATTAATATACATTAGCGTTTTTTCCTGCCTGAAAAAAAGGTTTCCAAGTCTGGGTTTCTGACTGAATCTATATGGACATTTCTGTCTAGTTAATTACCCTTCTGTTTGCAAGATTGATTTATCTTTTAAGATTTTGCATTTGTGGGTTGTATGCATCAAAGATTTCTATTCCTATTTTTTCTATTCACATCAATTCAACTGCACAAACAATTATCTAATTTAATATTATTGTCTACTAAGTTAGTTTATGTTTTAAAAATGTGCAGTGTTGTATGTAGCAAAATATTCTATTACAGGTTTTGTTCTACATATGCATTCAGGTGTTTTGAGATATCCTTGTGTGTTAGGTTATTTATGTTTTTAAATTTTGCAATGATATGTTGTAATCTTTTTATTACAGTTTTTGGTTTGCATGTTCATTTTGGCTGCAGAAATATTCTCTCCATCATAATATCATTGTGTTTGATATCTTGATTTATGTTTTAAATTTTTCACCCACATGTTTTATCATTTTGTAGAAAAGTATTTTTATCCCTGCTATATTAGGCTCTCTCTTTTCATTGAGCTGTGTGTATGGTATGGTTTCATTTAGACCATTTCCAACCACAATAGTGTTCTTTGTCATTACTGCAGAAATAAAAAGCACATGTTAGACATTATCATATTCACATAGGCAAAAAAGGGTTTTCCTTAATTTTACATATTAAGATGTCTTTGAAAGGTTATTTCTATTTAAAATAAAAAGGTGAAAGATTAGTTTCAGCAATTACTATAACGAATATATGGTAAGGCCCATAGAAACAACTGCAAAAGCAAAGAAATATAACCAATCAACCTACATCAACAAAACATATGGCCTTGAATGAGCTTTTGGACTCTTTAGATATAAATGTACACCGTGGAAATGTATCTTATATAAAACTTTAATCCATGTGCTTAACCTTAACATTGACACAAATGGAATACAATTTTACTCACTGCTTTATGATAGAAAAATATTCAGATGAGTATTGCCCACATATCCGAAGTCAAAAGGGATAGATTAAAAAGGGATTCTCCGGTCATCTATAAAAGATAAATTAAAGAAGCATGACATATTAGTAATGAAAATTAGATATGTGTACCAATTATGTTCATATAACACAACAAATAGATGATTCAATACAAATGTCACATAGAAGTCATATTTATCTCATGGGCCTTCAACTTAAATTATATATCTAGCATTACATTAAGCTATAGGAGATAAATCAAAGAAGCATTTGAATGTATATTAAACATGTGTAATAATTATGTCCTTTAGTTCAATAAATAGATAATAATTTGCAAATGCCATATCTAAGCTATATTTCATCTAAGTAGCTTTCAATTTAAACTTATATCTAATGTTAAATTATATAAAAGAATAATAGTAATCCAAAATTCAAAATAATATTTAGAGTTAGTATAAAATGTGACATATAATTTCCCTGCATGGAAAAACATAGTTACCGAGAGTTCAAAACTCATGCATTTGAATAGAAAGTGGGTATACGAATGAGCAAATAGATTTTTTCTAGAAACGAGGAAGTGAAGGCTGATAGAGAGCCACACAAAATTGCAAATTCATACCTTAACAAAATTGTTAGATCCTTTTAAAGAAAACGTGTCATATAATCAAATTTCATCGAAATATATGATAAACTCAACCCAATTTTATGAAAAATAGTATACCATTTTTTACATTTCACATAATACAAATAGATAAATATTACTTAAGTATTGTTATAAAGATTTAACTACCCATCGAGAGATGGCCAAGTGATTGAGACAGGGCATCATCACAATAAAAAACCAAGTACAAATTGTAGTAATCCTAGAATCATGGTTTACATAAGGTAAAATTGGGGAACTCATGACTTGTACTATAGATAAAAAAACATTTACCCTTACCAAAAAATATATGATAGAAATTGACAAACTACATAAGCTTAAGCTTAAGGGGATATAATCCTTCTTTCCTTCCATATAGGTAATGAAAATGATTGTTCCAAGTCTCATGTTGCTTCTAATGTTACTTTATAAACCTTGATTGGAAAGAAAAATAGGAGGGCAGAAATGTAAGAAATATAAAACATAATGAAACACAACGTAAGAAACAGAGAACATAATGAAACACACACATACATATCTCTAGACAATCAACATAATTATTTTCCTAGGAAATCCTTATGGGAGACAAGCAACCCTAAAAAGTAATGATTCTCTAGACTCCTTTTTCCCTAGGAAATCCTTATGGGAGAAAAACAACACTAAAATTTAAACATGCTCTACTCTCTCTTTTCTGGTATGGAAAATATGTAAGTACAAAGAAAGAGGTAATCTCTCTAGAGTTAGCTAAGACTTTTGGCATGTAAGGTTGCTATAAAAACTTAACTTTATACATTTTTTTCTCTAACTTCACACTCCTAGTTGTATTTTCAACTATGGAACAAAATACAATAACACAAAATGGAACTCTTATTCCTCCTAGTGGCCAAGTATTTAACATAGCATGATAGCCAACTAGGTGTAAGATTTGACTCCGTCAACCATTAATGAGGTTTGTGATTTTAGACCTTTTAGAGTCTTGTTAAAATTCCACATGTAGCTAGCTTGCTATGCATGAGTAATGGGGCTAAAATGTCATTCTCTCGTACCATGGTGGTCAACATGATAGGTCAACTTACTAAAGGCATAAATTTTGAATGAACTTCATTTGATGTTTTTCTTGCACCATTCGATATGTCTTTAAGTGTAAAATAATGGTCAAGATTTCGGCACAAGGGATAATTGTTTGACCCCCAAAAATGTCATTTAATACCTCAAAATGACTCCAAAAGGTTTTAGATCTCAATTCTCCACCCACCATTAAAATGACCCTACAAGTTGATTCTTTCAGTTTTTCCACTCTATAAGCATCAAAATATATGAAAAATAATATAATTATCCAATCTAGATCATTATTTAATAATTTGTTAAAATTATGAGTAAGATATACATCATAGAATTTAAATAAATAGCGTTAATTCATTGAACACCCTTGTACATTCCTGGTTGATAATTTGAAAGTAATACGTTATGAAAAATGATTTGTTTATGGATTCTATTTTCCACATTCTCTCAACCATATCAAAAACCTTCTTATAATATTTGAAACCATCTATATACAACTTTTCATTTGTTTCGATAGGAATTAACATATTGAAATATTAATTGTATTTATGTCTTGTGTGCTAAGGAAGGGAGGTCGTGAACCTTAGGAGAAGAGATAGTATTTGTTAAGTTAGGAGGGATACTTTTTATGAGATAGAATTAATTTAAAATGCTTCTTAAGATTATGTAACTTTCGAACCATAATTACAATTTTTTTTATTTTTTTACTTATCATTTAGTTGCTAAAATTTGAAGAATTTATGTTGGTAAATAATTAATTAGGTCTATGTAAATCATTTACCACTTTTGGGTTTTTTGTTTTCGTGGTTTCATTCATAATTTCACTTTTCTGCAAATTGTCAATTTCAATTTTTCACACCACATGTGCACAATCAAAGGACCTAAGGTCTTTCCCCTACCAAAGTACGTTCTTTTAAAACATGTTTTCTTGGTGATATGGGTGATTTAGAAATGATTGGGAGAGCGAAATTCCTCATTTAATACACAATATGTTTGGTTCATGCCACTAAGCCAAGAATTTTAAATTCAAATGAATTTTAATATAACCAACTAAATCCTGCAAAAAAAGAATAAAACAATTTATGTTATGGTTGTGGATTTAGGCATTGAAACAACAACATGATATTTCAAATTTAAAAGTAATGGTTTGAGTCCTAGGTAGCTTAGAATCCTATTTGTTTTCAAAATAAGGATGCACTCCCATTTGATTCTCATGATTAGGTTGTAATCATGAGGCTCTCGCTCAAGAGTGGACCTTACCAAAATCTTGTGACATCTTGTCACAAACAAAACCATCAAACTGAAAAACACATCATGCAAGAAACATAGCTCGTTGACATATCATTTTTCTCCTTCAAAGAAAAAAATTCACATCATGTGAATATCTCCATGTACTCTTACATATTGGTGTACAAAACGATCAACCAAACACAAGTCGACAAAACATGCCTCTTCAAACAACTGACTCTCAAGTCAAATAATAGCTCATGTACAAATTTCCATATTTTTTGCATTTAAGTGTGTCAACATAACTCTACTTTCAACATCTTGCTTCATGCAACATGCACCATACTTTGAATTTGCAAATAAATTCATGAAACATCAAAATACATGCAAGGCCTTAATTGGATAAGAAATCTAACCATCCGTTACCAAACCATTTCAATGGCACTTCTTTTAGCTGCACTTCATCATCATGTGAATCATCCTGACCCTCATCAATTATGGAATCCTCTTTTCCATTCTTGTCATTATCTCTTTCCACCTTCTTCAAATGTTGTGGATGACTTGTTGGATACAAAGTCCAACACTTGTCTACAAGGTGACCTTTCTTATGGCAATGAGTAATAAACAATTACATCTTATTTTCAACATCATTTTCCTTGTCCAATGGGCCTTTGACTTTTTGCCTCATTTATTTAGAAAGTTTCATGTGCATGGATATCTTCTTCCAACATCTATAAACATTATGATTATTCAAACCACAAAAGGAACATGTGCAAGTTCTTTTCCAAGTCTTATGTGAATATTCACCATGTTTATCATAATCAAAAGCAATTTGATTAAAGGCAAATTTATACCTTGAACATTCACTGTTGTCGCCTTCTTGAGGAGGCGAATTTGATGAGGTAGTGGCTCTCCTCTGAATACTAGCAATGAATTCGATGACTCTAGAGCTTTCAACATCCTCTTATTTTACATTCTCATTAGCTGCATGATTATTAACATCTCCTTGCAAAGTGGGTGTCAAACTTTTCCATTCATCATGAACACAAACTTCACAAGCTTGAGGTAATGAACACGAAATAAAATTCCTTCTTGGAACAACTTCATGTGCCTCCTTGGATTTGGAGCATTCTCCATCATGTTTTCCATAACCAAGACCCAAATAATTAGGCCCTTCCTCAACAACATTTGGCTCAACTATGCCTTGTACATGTTTGCCTTTAACCCTTTAATTTCATAGCACATTTTCATCAAAAATTTGGACCTTATTCCTATAGTGTGTCTCTCAAAAGCACGTACACATTAATTTTGAGAGGAAATTGAAGACAGAAACCAATAACTAATTCTTCTAACCTTGACTAAAATGAGCTAAATTGTACTTTGATACCAACTTGATTTGAATATGGACAAACTAGTTTTGTTGGGCTATCTACCTCATCAGTTAAATAAAAATGTGTTTAGGATCGTCTAAAGTTAGCCAATTGGGAAGGGGTTTATGTGTCAAGCTTTAAGTGTATTTTGTGAGAAATTTATGAGTTAATTAGCTTTTAAAAACTCATGTGTACAACAAATAAAATGCAAAATTTTTATTTTGGAAATTTTTTCCCTCAATCCAGATTCCGATCATTGGACATGTAAGAGGAAGAAAGAGGGAATTCACTTTTCAAATTCTTGACCTTGTCTAAACCAAAATAAACTAGAGGTTCAGTTTTCAAATACATTCACTTATTTGGAAAATTTCTAGCTACCAAAAGTCTATATGCCAATCTACCTCCCAAGAAATCCATTTATTACACCACTTGTTAGTTTTTTGTCTTCCTATATTCTTTATCAACCTCTTCTAGTGATTCTTGAAATGTGGATACTTAAATCCTTCCTAAAAATTTGAGCTCTAAAACGAGAAGACATACAAGGTCATTTTAAGTCATTCCTCTATCCAATTATTAAAACCAAGTGAATATTTCTACATATTGATTTCTGTCCCATAAACTGTACAATATAGGCAGAGTTGCCTCGCCCTAAGCGAGATGTTTAACAAACATAATAATAGAGAAACAATTAGTGACGTCAGCAAAAGATGTAGCCTCGTCAAGGTATCATATCCTCTCATCAAGGTCAAGAATCTATTCAGCAAAAATGTCCTATGGAAATGATGGTTTAAGAAACAAAACTAGACAAAAACCTTCAGTTAGAACAACAAAATCTAAAACCTCTTCAAGGTCTTCAATATGCTCGTAAAGTTAAATTGTGTCTTGATCAAGTCCAACAACAAGGAAACATTCAGTGACAACACCAAAATCTACAACTTCTTCAACGTCTTCTAAACCATCTTCAAAGTCAATATTGTGTGCATCAAATTCCTCAGCAAGGTCATCAATGGAGTCATCAAACCTACTATTTCAAACTTCAATGCCAAAAATAAGTCAAAAGAATTCAATTTCTCCTCCAAAACCTTCTTCTCTGAGCAAAGCTAGCATGATGTCGTCGAGAAATTCAGTAATTCCACAAGGAAATTCTATCAAAGTTAAAACAAATCCTTTTCATCCATATTTAATGCCTACTTTTTTAGGTGGAACACCTCCAAATTTAAGGACCACAATGCCATAAAATACAACTTTACCTAATAGGTGTAGACCTAGAACCCCCAACTTTGCATGACATGTACAATTGAAGATCTTATGGTAAGCAGTGTGAGAAGAGAGTCATGGTCACTGAGTTGAGCAAGAGAAATAGTTTGGTATGACAACCTTACTTGTGATAGGTCTAGCTAGCAGACTACCAAACTACATGGTGATGGCATTCAAAATGTGAAAATTCCCATTTCACTTAGAAATAAGATGGTAGAGAAAGGTATAGATGAAAGGAGATATCCATTTATGGTAAAGAAATAAAATAGTTCTATCAATTCCACCTTGCAACTCTAAGAGACATTGAATTAAATTTCATCTCAAGACAGGGCTTTGAGAGGACACTCTCAAAGCCAACCTTCGTTATGGCTTTGAAACACATGGTAAGTATCAAGACTTAGCAACCTTATTTGTATAATTTTTTCTAGCATGGACCTTAATGTCATAGTCTTCTTTTGCCTAAAATGAATGCAAATTTCCTTGCAATTTGGCTTGCAACATTCATAATTCATGCTCATGGAACATGATTGTGTTGCAATTGTGATAACATCTGTTGTATGCAGAAGCTAATAAAAAATGATCGAAAATGACATTTTTTCTCTGTTTTTTTCAAGATTTAAGGAAAATTACACCAAGTAGCTTCCAACCTCATTTGACCATCATGTCAAACTCATCTCAGGATATTGTCCAAGTAAGAACCACTTAAGCAAGCAATCTAGTATACATGAATCTCCAATTTAAATTAGCAGCAATGACAGTTCTAAGTATGGTGCAAACATTGCTCCAGATCCTCAATGGGGCATGTTTGATGACAATAATTTGGGGAGTGAGAGAGGGAGATGTTAGGAGAAAAAATTCAAGGAATCCACAGGAAATTGAAAAATATATAACTAATAAGGTGAAGACACTTTGTAACCTAAGAGATAAACCTGTTAGGAAATGGGTGAAGTTGGTATTACACACCCAATTGGATAACCTCAAGGAGAAAACATTTCTCCCACTTTATTTGTTGGCCTAACCTAGTAAGTGTTATTCACTAGCATGTATTTTGTAAAGGCCTTGACCTATTTCCCATTCAACTCCATCCACCAAGTTGTAGAGGATTCCAAGCCTAATTTCATGAAAAGTAAGTTGGGGATGATCACATTGACTGCTTGATGACGTGTCTATGAAGATTAACTACCTTGAACTATTTTTTTTGCGTAGGGAAAGAGACATTTCCGATTGGAAATATAAACACAAATATTATAAAAAATTTAGTCTAAAAAAGCGTATGTGGGTATTTAGGAATTTAGATCTAATTTTGTTGAAACATGTTTTTGTTAGCATTATTGGATGCATGTATAACATGGATATAGATCCAGTAGATAAAATAAAATTCATGGATAAATGAAAATTAAATAGGAATGCTCAACCTTCTATAGACTGCGCTAGACTGTGCTCAGATAAATGAAGGTTAAGACAAGAAGGGAATCCCACTATTGACGACAAAAGTAACTAGAGTAAAATAATAATATTTATATTATTTTTCTAGTTATCTATTCTCTTGTTAATCATGCATTACAAGATTTGAACAATCTTTTGTAAAACTACTGTAAATATACATACGCACAGTTTACGCACAGTTCTCACATTTATACACTCTAAATGACAAATGTATTTAGTAGTTGTATGGGCCATAATAAATATAATAACTTCATTAAAGAGAAGTAATAAATTTATGCATTATTAGAGTTTCGGAGGCACTATGCCATTGTAAACAGAATGCAACAAGTAGATTAATGTTTCAAGAATACATAACAATACGAAGAAGTTATTGGTATGCAGGGAAAAAGACAAGATTATAGACAATATGTGAATTAGCAACAGAATCTGTAGAAAACCAGTAATAGCGAAACATGTCCTAGATTTTCATAGAACATCCGGATACCCTCCAGTTTAGAGGTAAACTTTATATTAAAAGTGTTACACATTCGCTGTTGAACCATTGTTTTTTAAAAACAAAGAAGAATGCATAATCACGAATTACCGGAAATTCTGAATATCTATATGTATATATAAACGTTACCATAATCAAAGAAATAATTTGAATCAAAGAAAAAGTAGAAAGACACATAGACCCATTGCATAAGTTCGCAACTCAGGAATGTTAACTCATAGATTCATTATAACACTTGGTGTTATCAGAAAATGCCACAAAGGTACGAAACAAAGGTGACCTTCCTGACCTTATTGCAACCGAGAGAAGGGATATTAGAGAGGACAGGAGGATTTGTTTTTTTAGAGTCATAACCGGGGAAGAGCATAGATTACCTGCAAACCAAAAAATGATAGAGAACAAATTAGGCAAGTTATCGTGTAGATCAATTCCATAAAAGAACCAGTAAGGCTGGAACGAAACGAGTCTTAACCTGTGAGGGAAATACGAAACTAACGAGCCACTGTCAGAAAAATAATAGATAGAATAAGCAATGCAAGGGAAAAGGAAGTCATTGACGAAGGTAATCAGAATGAAGGCTTCAAGTTATTACCCTAGACTTGCAGGGTGAATTAGTCAACCATTGCACTAGGGAATGAGTCTATTCTGTGGTAGCGCAAATTACTACATTCCTTAGAATTTTTCTTGAGGAAAAGGAAAATAATTATCTTTGTAGAACAAGTTAACCAAATTACCATATTCTCACCAAAACCCAGAAATAAGAGTCACAATATCAAGGATTAAACTCAGAGAAAATTGGCATGATTTACTTGGAAGGGGTGTAGAAAAAGTTTAACCTAAATCCACATAAAGGTCCCCAAGAAACGTTATCTTCTAAACAAATGTAAGGCGCACAAAATTTACATATAAGACCACGGAAGTTAACCATAGAAAAAAAATATATTGTAACTGACCTGAAGAAAAGGGTTGAACAAACTAACATAAAGAAGTCGTTGGAGGGTGACCTGGGTACGAGGACGACGTAGAGAGGGAAAAACACCACCTCCATATGGCCACCCTGGTCTCGTCAGGGCACTTAGCAGCCGAGACCTCTCAATTTCGAGGTTGTGTGTACATAACTGAATTTCGAGGTTGTGTGACATAACCATAAAGTACATTGGTTCCATGTATACCACCATAAGCAACGTCGATCCACTCATATGGATATGATACCCATTGAGGCTGGGAGATATAACGATAACTAGCATTGTATCCTTGTCCATGACCATGATAAGCTCCATTCCATTGATTTAGATCTGGTTGTTGTATTTGAGCACGCTGCACTTGTGCGTTTGTAGGACTTCGTTTCCAGGAAACCCTAATTGGTCGCTGACCAAGAACTGAACCATGTAGCTTCTGCAATGCTAACTCTGCAGATGCCCTGTTCATAAACTGGACAAATCCACAACGCTTGCCCAAAAGTATCCTTGCATACACAAGAGAACCAAACTTGCCAAATGTCTCCGTTAGCGTTTCGGTTGTTACAGTGGGATCTAAGCCACCAACAAATAGTGCCGTATTGTTTGGATCATTCTCTGAGGCTGCCTCGCCCACTTCAGGAGACGGTTGCTGGTAAGCTGGAGTCTGCTTTCTCATGGCAGGACCTATTCGCATAGGTCTGGAGGAACAAAACTTTCCATTCATCTCTGTTATAGCCCGAGCTTGCTCATTCTGATCCCCAAACGTTACAAACCCATATCCTTTTGAAAGGCCTGTATTCTTCTCAGTAATAACCTTTGCTCGTTTTACAGATGGGTATACAGCTTTGAAGCTCTCTTGCAACAAGTCCTCTGTGTCATCAAATGCCAAATTGCCCACGAATATAGTAAATTCTTCGGCAAGCTTATACATTGCCCAATTTAGCCTGTAAAATCCTTCAGCCCTGGGCATATGTAGACCATTGTAATTTTTCAGAGTCATTTGGGCTGCTGCATGGTCTACAAACTCCAAGAAGCCATAACCCTCTGATTGTCCAGTCTGCTTATTGCGAATTATCTTAACTGAAACAAGGTTCCGTGTAGTAGCAAAACACTGTTGCAGATAATTCTTATCCATCCAATGCTGTAAACCTCCAATCCAGAGGGTTCTATTCTCGTTGGTAGAGTTGACTTGTTGCGGGAATGGCTGCACAATAAGAAGCTGACGTTGGTGCTGCGATTCTTGGGGGACGGACCCAGATTGAGGAGGAGACATGGGCATCGTCGTCAACTGTTGTTCAAGTTGCTGCTCCTGGGGATCAATCGCTGTTGCTGCCGTGGGATTTGGTTGCATCATTCTGAAATATGAAAAAACCTTCAAAATGCAGTTAAAGAAATCCTGCGAGAACAACGCACCACGAAAAGTCTATGGCAGATTTATGTTACGCTAAAATTGTCTTGAGTCTCGGCAGATTTTAATCCAGAGTGTAAATAGGCTTTTTCGCAAGCTCCGAGAGGTACAGGTTCTTTGTTCTCTTTTTCGCAAGCTTCAGACGATATGGGAGCGAGATATGAAGTGAGACCTCGTGGTTATGATGGAAGATGTTTAATTGCGAGAATGATCTCTTCTCTTCCTATATATATTCGTTTTAAATTATACATCCGTTATATGCCGACTTGGATTAATGGGGCAGATAGACGTGGCATGATTGCGCTCAAAATCTATCTTCCTTTTGCAGAAATAAAAATATGGAGGGTATGTAAGGGTAATAAAGGTAATAGTTGATAAATTAGCTTAAAAAATAGTGAAAATTCGAGTTACAATTGTCAAACTTCAGGATTTTAGTATAGGAGGGTTTTTAATGGTGTTGAATCTATTTCCATTATTAAAAAAAATGATTCAAACAATCTAGCAATCTGATTTTTGAAATTTTTTTACCTACAAGAAATTGCAAAATATTTAAGATATAACCCCAAATATATATATGGTCCAAGTGTATTGATAGTTCAGTTGGTCTTGTGAGTGGTAGGCAAGTAAAACGAGGTACACAACTTGAAATTGGTTGGCAATGTTTTTTAAGGATTTGGCTTAATTCAAATAATTTCAAAAAAAATTGGGGTTACCAATGAAAAATTGGGGTTACAAAGTAGAATTAGTTTCTTTATGAATGATAGACCAAGTTAAACAAGGTCCATTTTCAATAATATAGTAAGTAACACTTCCAATGATCATGTCACTTAGTTTTTTTAAGATACCTCAAAAGTCATTGACCCATCTTTACGAGTGGGGAACCTTTCCATCAATGTGAAAAAAAAAATGACCATTAAGACAATAAATATTGTTGTGCAAAATCCATGTAGGAGCGTATAGATAACATTGATATACATGACACAATATATGAGAATGTGTAACAATACTGTTATCATGTTGTACATTGAATTTTTTGTGTGGTAATGATGTAGCGATGTGTAATGATTGTTCGACGTTGTCTCCTATTTTATTTACAATTATATTTTTTGGACAAAATCTTAAAGGGTTATGTTCAACATTCCCCTGCATTAAGTCGAAAAGTTGTTTGAAAGCCTAAAAATTATTTTGAAATTTTCAAACTTTTCTTTTCAAGTTCGTTGGTGAAATGTATACAATTTGGTCATTAGTGAAACAATTTATTAACACAATAGTCTTGGCCTCTACATGGCATTGAATCAAATGATTTTTTTTGTTGATGTGTTTTTTCGATCACAGAATATACAATTATTGGCCAAATTGATTGCAAAAGTATTGTTGACGAGAAGCTGGGTATAATTCACTTGTTTCTCCTATAAATATTCAAACATTTTCCCATGCTACAAAATCTCATTTTTTCTTATACAACTATTGCATATTCGTTTCTATCGTCACATATGTTAGAACTTATTGTTTCCATGACCTCGAGGAGACAATTATTAATCTAAGACTTATAGGTTTTAACCCTATACATAAATTATCTGCAAATGAATTCTTAAAAACATAAAATAAACAATAGCGAGAGCATAAAACATAAAACATATATATACACAAATATTTTCCCCTGGATCCCAAACCGGGACTATGAGCTTGATTTTTTATTATATTACTTTTAGTGTTACAACACATATATATACATGTTGAAGCATTCATAAATGCCAATCCATTAACCCTAGATTAGAACATAACTATAGTTCCCTTGACTGGATCTACAAAATACCAAGAGTAGAAAACTCTCATGCCCAAAACCATGTGCAATCCTGTACAGAAAACCATAGGCAGGTTTGCCCACCTAATATAGGGTCCAATTTTTTTTTTCTCAGACTGCTGCCTCAAACCCCATGTAGGAGGGATATTGCCCCCCCGCAAACCCCTGTGACCCCCATGTTGTGCTCGACATAAGCGAAGGAAACCTTCCGCCACCCTCACACTCCATGCTTCGCGCCTACTTCTAATCGTGGAAAGAATATAACACACACCCAAAAATAATCATGAGATATCCTAAAGTAAATGCTCCATTTAATTTGTTTTTGTTAAATTCTAAGTTTGAATATTCAATCAAATTGAAGCCATTAACCTTTGACTATTTGGTTCAAAAGTCTTCAGTTCCTCTCAAGTACTTTGGAACCCTTTCTATAGCATACCAATGTACTTCACAAGGATTTTGCATTAATATTGACAGAATTCCAACAGAAAATTAAATATTTGGTTTAGTAGTTGTGAGGTATATTAGACTTTCTTTGTGTTTTAAAAATGAGCCATATGATTAGTACTTGTTCTTATAGACCCACATACATATCTAGAAAGAATAAACTTCTTTTTTACCTCATTGTAAAGAATATATTCCTTGGTGCTACCTGAATACCTAAGAAGATGCACTCCCAACTTCTTGCATCAAGATTTCTTCTTTGTTCCTTAGGAATCAAGCCAAGATCTAACCTTAAGGGTAATGGCTTGGCGAAACGGCTCCCAAATGGTTAATGCCTGGGGGAACAGTTCCTGGCTGAAAAATATTTGGAGAGACACCAACAGAAGGATAAGGTACTTGAGGAGATGTTCCTGATGGCTTTATCGAGTGAACAACATCAGGTTGCGAAGGGGCTGGTTTCTAGTTAGTCATACTAGGTTTCTTTTGGCTAGCTGAGATGCTTGCAACATGAAAACACTTGATGAGCTAGGCTTAGTCATAAGAAGGGGGGGGGGGGGAGGAGACCAGAGAATGAACCCAAGTTAGGTGGATTTTTTGTAAACTCTTGGTGAAACACTGGTAAGAGATATGACTAATTGGTTATCGGCCATAGAAGAAATGATGGACTAAGGGGAAGTTTGAGACTTTGGTTCGTAATATGTCAACTAATCTATGGTGACAACATTTACGTTGTGGGGGAAGCACATCTTACGGTGAACTGAAAATGAAACATATGGTATCACATAGGTGTAGCTATGACCCAAGAGGATATTATAATCTAAAGGGGAATCAATGACTTCTATGTCAATACAAATAGTCTTTTTGACAAGTGTGATTGGACTATTGAAAAACATGCCAAGCAACTAGGAAGGACGGTCGTCCCAAGCGAGCAAAGTGATGGTGGATTGGGACAGATCGAGGGATCTAAGTTTCTTCAAAACATAGGTAGACATCACGTAGGTGGATGCACCTTCATCAATGATACATCTATGAACATGGGAATTATGGATCTCAACAGGTATTTGGAAGGCAACGGATGAAGGTAAAGGGGGATGTTATAACTTGTCAACATCAAATATTATAAAATGATCATACGAAGGATCCACAAAACCCAAAGTAGAGATTTTCATTGTGATGGGCACATCTGGAGGACTTCCAGCATTGACATGGTGGTAGGAGACTACGCCAAGTCATCTACTATGTTGTAGGTTTGAGCAGCTTTGGCAGAAGAAACATTTCAACATAATGGCCCTTTGGGGATATTGGGAATGACCTCTGCCTTAGGCTGAGGGATCTGTAAGGGAGCATTTGGTGTCGAAATGGACTCTGTGGATACTTTGGTTTGAGACTTAGTTGCAGACGTAGTGGGTTGCTTGTCATATTGGTGCGACTGTTTCTGAAGGTTAACATCAGCAGAATTGACCTTGTTAGAGTTCATCATGAGAATCTGGTAATCAGGGGTACCACACTGCTGGGGTTGAGGAGAAGCTTGACCTTGAGGTGGTTGGGCAGAAACATATCCTTGTTGAGGGAAAGGATTAGTGAACACAACTGGTTGAGTTGGTGTAGTGTTTGGAGGAAGCAACGTGGTGGGTTCCTGTCCTCTGGATGTTGCTTGGGCTTCCCATAACTGGCGCATCTAGGGTAAAAGGGGAAAATCATGAGTATAATGGCCATGGACACCACAACATGAACAAGGTTTGTTTATACAAAGGGTCTTTTTCTGCTTGGGCTAATCGCCCTGTTGCTAGTTTACAGTGTTAGGCTAGTTCCCTTGGGGTGCATTCGGTTGAGTACCTTGGCAACCCTGGTTGCTCTGCGCTTGTTGGTTCTTGTTGCATTTACCCTTATTATTTTTCTTCAAATTAGGGATATTATTTGCGCTATACTGAGCATACACTTGATGTTGAGGAGGCGGTGGATGTTGTGGCAAGGGTTGAGAAGGCATCGGAAGTGAGGGCACTGATGTCAGGGGGAGGGAGAGCTGGGATGAGCATAAGGATAGAAATGAGAGGGGGCAACAATTGGGTAAAAAAGTTGAGCAGTTGCTGGCCCTCGCATTGATTAATGTGGTTGGGAAAATTCATAAGGCATGCCTTGACCAGGATATAAGTTGTTGGGAGGTGGATAAGTCTTGGAGGAACTGGTACCCCCCTGGGGGTAACCATAACTCATGTGATAAGGAGCATATGTATGTGAAAGAGCTCGAATGATATCATCGGCAGTATGAGATTCCCCCTGTGCATTGGCACCACCAGGTCTAGGAAGATCGGGTAAAACAATATAACCATAACTAGTCTCGGCGTAGGTCAAGTCATATTTTAATGCGACATGGAGAGATACTTGTATGGCTGAAATATTTTTGGATCATTGATATTGAAGTGAAATAATCTGATTTTCTTGGTTGTATGAACATAGAACGGGATTTGAAATTGGTACATACGGTACCGTCTTATTGCTGGAACTAAGATCTTGGTGCTGAAATATGGAGATAAATTTTGATTTATTGGAACACTTCTACAAGCTGCTGTAAGTGCCATGGAACCATATATTCTTCATTCATATCTGCATCATGGCATAATTATTTTCTATGTGAACAAATTTTGCTGATGTCGAACATAGAAATAAATTGTTGTAGTACCGACCATTAATGAATATCATTAACCAATGCAAGACTAATCACCATTAATTTCAATGAGATTCAAGATGCCCAAGTATATCTTACTAGGTACGATTAAATGAGTTGAAGTCAAGTCACCTAGAAGGTCTGACAAACATGGGACATTGATGTATTGCCATTGTTCATTGGAGAGAAAACTTGCCATTAAGGCATGCAAGTTTCAATGTATGGAAAATTACTTTAATCTTGAACCCAGATAATGTGCTAAAGTCGATGGGTCAATACTTGCTAGAAGGAGGGCCTTAATGGATCCCCCATCATCTAACATGTGCATAAAGTAATGATTTAGAAGACCATAGATGAAAAATTTTCATTTATGAAGCAAGTTTTATTTTGAAAAAGGAAAAGGACAATGAGGTAACTCAACATTGTAAGTGAAATAAAATGACTTTATTCATGGGCTAGGAATGAAATTTAAATGAGGCATGAAAGTATGAAACTTGAAAAGGAAAAATTATTTGAAGTTATGCTCAAGGAAGATGGAAATTGATGGATGGAGTGTAAGCTTAGAAAGAGACAAATGAATGAGTAGCAATGATATTATGGATGTGATTTGAAATAGACTTGAATTCTTCATGTTATTTTTGAAAAATAAAATTGTCTTTGAATATCGCTTGTGCATGAATTGTTCTTCTTTGATCATCCTGAAACCCGCAAAGAAATTTATCTTCTTCAATCATCTCGGAACTTGCAAAAACTTAACACTAATTTGCAATAAAACATAATATTCTCGAAGGAGATATGTGATAAGTCACTCTTCATACGATATGTATGCAACACATTCATAAATAGTGCTAATATAACAAATTCAAGGAAGATAAATAAAAATGAAATACACTTTTTACCTACCAAGAAGTGGTGCACCTTGGACTACCTATCAATGTTTCATTGATAATTTCTTTGTTTGATATCGAATTTGAGTAATTGAAAAACTAGGTTAAATCAAAGTTATATCAAAAACATGTTTATAATGATTTAATGTTTTTTCCAAGTCTAATTGCTGTAAAATCCATAAAAATGGACCATTTTTTTATTATATCAAATGCTATTGAAACCTATCTCATCATGTAGATCTCGCCAAGATATTTCCAACAACACTTGAATCGCCTCAAACAAATTCATATGAGAAAGTTATGGTTGTTTGAAGTTTTAGAAAAACAATGGAAATTGAGGCATGGGTGGCATGTGGCAGCACGAGGGAGTGACACGTGGAAGCTCCAGATGGTACCACATGGTTTTATGATGTTGAAATGCATTGATGATGTGGAAAATAGTTGATATGGCATCATGAAATGGCAGATGATGATGCGACAGTGATGTGGACTGCTAACATGTCGATGATGTGGCATTAACTGGTCAACTATTGATGTGGCTTGCTAAGTTGACAGAGTGAAGTGGATTTATGACTAGACAAGGTGACATGGCATACTGTTGGGTGATGAATGTGCAATGTTGATGAATAGTATGCTACCATGTGGACCAATCAAATGTCTCCATGTGGCAGTGAAATTGTTGCCTTATTAAGGGTTGTCAAAATTGTTGAATAGTTAAATTTTTTTGACTCTATTCGATTTAAACTCATGACCTCTCTTATACAAATTAAAAGACGTACCAATAAAAAATAATTTGAATTTGTAAAATAAGAACCATCAAAATTTTATTGAAAGTTCATAATATTAACCATTCGACAAATTTGACTAACGAGGCAACAATTTTGACAAACACCTAGTAAAACAAAATTCAAGATTTTTAGGAGAAAATCAAATGTCTAACTAATCTAGGGCACTTGTCAATTAGTTTCATGCCCCCAAAATATTTTATTTTCAATTGAACTCATCCTCTTGAAAAACAAAATGGATCTCACAACCAATTTTATTCTATAAAAATGGGGAAAACATTCAATCTAAAACTCCAAATATTTTTGTTGTTGCATGTTGCTACATAGCGTGTTACAACAAAACTCGTGGGCCATTTTATCAAAAACTATCAGTTGAATTTTTCTCAAATTTTATAGACATGTTCCTACTATTCTAATGTTTTTTCACTCCAAAAATCAACACCCTCCAATGCACAAATTTTGAGATATAATCAAAATGGTTGTAGGTGATGATGTATTTTGAAAAACTTTTGTAAACTTCAGAAACAATTTTCTCACAAAATACAGATAAGATTGGGCTGAAATTTTGTAGGAAGGTTCTTATGGTACGAATGTTTTTGCATACCAAAAATCAGATCGTTCCAATGCATAGATCTCGAGATATAGGTGAAATGGATGAAAATTATTATCCTCACTTTCTCGAAAACCATGGAGTGGATTGGGTTGAAATTGATATGTATTGTTCATCATAATAATATGCACTTATTGTCCAAAAATTACGAGAACCCAGTTCCTAGTTTGTGAGATATCTTAAGTTTAATTTCAACATTTTGTTTGTTTGTTTGTTTTTTTCCATTTTTTTAATATATTTTTTAAAATAAAATTACATATTTTTATTTAAGTGATACAAATAAAATTTAATGAAATTTTTTGTTAGAAAGTATAGACAATTCAAATTGAATATTGAAGACGAAAATTAATTTAGGCATTTTTGACATCATCAATAATTTAAACCATTCCTGAAAACTTTTCAAAGCCATTTATTCGATTCCTACTTTATGATCTTTGAGGTCGCAACAAGGTGCAAGAAGAGAGCATACTTTGAAATTTAACAATTAGCTTTTGTGTTTTGAAATTTGAAACTTAGAAAACATAGGGAAAAAATCAGACCCCAAATGTTTAGCTCTTCCTATTTTATGAATGTCCATTTTCATCATAATTCTTCCTACCAATGGTTAGTGAATGAAGTGGATCTTTCTACACCACCAAATAATTTTTTTCAAAAAAATGAAATAAAAATTTAAAAAACAAAAGAATGGTTTTATTCCTTTATTCTATCCTATTCTATTTTGAAAAAGAGATTCCTTTTTTTCAAGTGTAGGAGTATTTCCAATGAATCCATTTAAGGATCAAAATCTCTAGTATGTGCACATCCAAATTTGAAAAATATATTTGAATGTTTGCAAGGATATAAGAGATCAATTACATATTTGGATTAAATGCTAGGATTTATTGAAGAATGGAAGTTTTTTTGGCCTAGTCACCTTTTGAAACCAATCTTCAATGTACTCCTCATTCTCTTGGCTCTCCTCCAAATGCTTGAACATCATTCTAGATCTCCTGTCCATAAATGGATTAGTGTCAAAACTATTATAGTGCAAATATTGATTGAAATTTATGCATCCAATTTATCATGCTTTACATATGTAGATAAAAATTATATTCAAAGCTAACCCCTGTGTATACTTCCCATGTTATCAATATCTTGTTGTAACCAAGTTATGCTTTCAACACAAGTTAGATTTTCCATGAATCAAACCAAATAAAAATGATCGTACTTAATTCAATTCCTAATGCCTAATCCCTTAGTACCATCTCCAACAACGACGCCAAAAATTTAGGCAAATTCAATTTCTTAAATTACTTTCGTTAAATATCAACCAGGGATACTCACAAGCTTGTGATGATGCCAACAAAATATATGCAAGAGTAGGAAACTAAATCTATGCTAAGAAAACTTAGTTGTTGTAGGAATGAAAAAACTAAGCTCCCCTACATGAGGTCCTTCCATAATGTTTCACAAGGCCTATCAACAATCAAAATTATTAAGTATTCCTAATGAAAATAGTAAAGCATATAAACCTATAGAAATCATTAAGATGAGTTAGATGACTTAGTTGTTGTAGGCAAGAAAACACTTGATTCCCTTATAGGAGGTCTCTTCATAATGTTTCATAGGACCTATCAACAATCGTGATTATAACCCAACATATAAATCTAACCAATATTCACAACTATTTACAATGAAATAAAATGCTTCCTCAATCCATTTGGAGTGAGATCAATTCTCTTAAGATCAAAGTGACAAACTATTCTATAAATTCACATACTGCATCAAATAAATTTATATCTAAAACTATAGAATGCAGACTTATGTAAAAGGAAGATTTATTCTATTCCATTATATGTTAGATACATGCTCCAAGATTCCTCCCTTTGGAATGGAGGAGGTACTCCCATTTATACAGAAACTTGAGATAACTAACAAAGCTTTGAGATCCACAAATCTCTCCTAGCTCCACAAATATCTCATGTGTTTGCAACCATGTGCTACCAATTAGCAAGTGACATCTATACAAATCCTCCCACAAATATCTAATATCTTTGATAAGAAATTTTATCAAAACTTCGATGATTCTTCTCCATGAAGTATGATTTGAAGGAATCTCCCAAATATTCATAAAATATTCAAGGTTGAAGAAGAAATTCGAATATGAGGCTTGGTTCTCAAATATGTTTTTTTTGAAGTCTTCAAATACACCTACAAACATCATGAGACTCGCCCCACTTTCATATGTAACTAAACATATGTTATTTTTCTAATATTTAATCATAAATTCACTCAAAAACATAGAAAACATATGCATTGGAAAATAATAAGTCTAAACCCGATGTAATCATGAAAATAGTTTAATATAAGGGTATGGGAAAGAGAAATATGGTTTAAAAGTGAAGTGAAAGTGAAGTGTGTAACCATCCTAGTGAAAATTCCATGTAATAAATTTAAAAATAATAACCACAGTTGATGGGACACTTATTCCAAACTGAATGTTGGGAAAAAACATCCTAGTGGGTGTTTATTTATGTTAATATGGCTAAGGAAATTGGAAAAGGCAAAGGAAAAGGCTTTGGGAAGGGAAAATGGCATATTTGGCACATTTATTTATGAAAATAATGGAAATTAGGAGAAAAGGGAGATGAAAGGTGACAGGTTTCACGTGAAGAGAAAAATGGAGGAAAATAATGGAAAATGTAGAAAATAGAGACCTCTTCTATAAAAAGGCTTATGAGGATCAATTGGTACTTTTTTTTCAATGCCTTTTTGGAGCTCTCTCATTATTTTTTTTCTCTCTCTCTCACTCTTGAACACTTAGTGTTTTTGGAGCACTTTGGCATTGGAGCAAGAAAGACAAAAAGGAAAGAAGAAGGAGGAAGAAAGAAAGGAGGAACAAGAATCAAGCATCTACAACAAGATTCTTTATAGGTATTGATTTGTATGTATGATTTCCTTGCTATATTTTGGATGCATGGTATTGCATTTGGTTCTTTG